>JAQISU010000263.1:5050000-5132500 GCA_029339505.1 Unio delphinus | reverse complement strand
GTCTTCACTTTGTCGGTTTTCAAACAATGACGCTTATATTTTCAAGCTGTTTTTCAGTAATTAAGGTTGGAATCATACATGTTATGTATTAGGACTTAATCCATCAAAAGAAGTGCGTGTGTACACGGCACGAAAGATTTCCACTAACATTAAAACCTCACGATGGACGCATAAGTACTTTAGGAGTTAAGATCTAATACTTCGTCTTAAACAAAAGTGGTTTCCATATTGTCACCAGTCACGCATGTGTCAAACGGAGGAGCACTTTGTCTTTCTCGCCTAATCTTTAACTTTTAGAACGCAGAAAGCTTTGGGTATATGGAGTGCGAATTAATGAAGATTTGCTACACTAGAGCAGTCAAAGGTTGAATTATATGTCGACTGCTACTAACGGACTGACTCTCATTGTGTCATTATACATAACTGGTTTTTAAAGCCAGTTTAAATCGTCTTGTAAAAGAGTTCTTTCAGGCATTACCATTTGCCAATGCCAGCTTTACAGTCGTTATCGCAGGAATGGTAGGGAGTGCAGTAAGGACTCATAGTACTAATTCAGTTTCCATCATAAACTTATGCAAACACCATCATATAAAAAGTTTAATAACTTTAAACTTCAAACCTATATTTATCAGTATAGATAAAAACCTGGATGACAATTTCTGAAAAAAGGATATGAGCCGCGGCATTATTTGGTCATATATGTATTTAAAACACATGCTTTCAAATCCGCACAAAAAGAGTCAGGTGCTAAAATCAGTATTGACTGTTTCAAGCTCAAAGATTGAAATTCCATTTTTTATATTAAAATAACAAGTCTTTTTTTCAGTTACAACCAGATTAAACTCCCAATAGATTATTTTTCCTACAAAAGAATCAATCATTATCAACCAATCGTTGCCAGTAAAATCCATATATACTCTATTTCATCTGCAACAATTTCAGACTGGCTCCCATTTTTCCATACAATTAATAATACCTTGTGTCCTAAAGTAATATAGTCACCCCTCATATTAAAAAAAAAAAAATTGACATAATTGTATTCTCCTGTATAAACACCTAACCATGTGTACGGGGGACAAGCACAAAATGCTTTATATTATAGCCTTTATATATATAATTTGTCTTGCTTAGACACACAAACACAGACAAAGACAAGCCTACTCATAACCTTCAAGGTGTTATTAAATTGCCCGTTTTATTGAAGCACAACATTGCACCATTTCAATCAATCACAGGACGTTGACAGTTGTCTCCACCTTTTGTCAAAATCATCATTTCTGTTATTCACTTTGGCTACATGTAATTAAAAAAAGATGCCGAAAGTTTCAATTGACTCGCAAAGCTATTTTCAATTTGTTTTAGTAACTTGACATCGACTGAATAAACGCTGAATGTTATATCTTCCCCTTTCAAAATGTACATTTATCACTATAATTTAAATTATTTTATTTTCAAAAACAGGTTTGTAACAATATTTATATGAAGAAAACTAATACTTGAAGCTAATCAGTTTGGCATATTTTGTTCACAACGAATTAGTAACAGCACACGCTAACTACCTAGACCAATTTTACGTTTAGTATTTTACTTTTGTGTCTTAGTTCATATCAGATCCATACAGTTCTAAGTTCACGTTTAGTATTTTACTTTTGTGTCTTAGTTCATATCAGATCCATACAGTTCTAAGTTCACGTTTAGTATTTTACTTTTGTGTCTTAGTTCATATCAGATCCATACAGTTCTAAGTAAATCTGTGATTTTATCTTACCTTAAAGCGTGCATTTTCGTCAAAAACTTCATGAAAACTGTTTCAGCTAGAACGACAAGACCAAGCAACGTACTACTGTATATGTCCACTTCTTTCGCATATTTATGAAAGGAACCAAATACTGCGTTAACGTACCAGTTGACGTTTTTTGGCTAGTTGCATCCAAACGTAATAGAGACTGTTGTGTACCAGATATATAGTGAATACGTACAACATCATTTGTTCTCCATCTTACGTATGATTTGAAATTATCTAATATTAACTAAATTCAAAATATCTCGAAACAAATATTCTTAAACAGTACCTAGACTTTTTGTCTATTATGTAAGATATATATATATATATATATATATATATATATATATATATATATATATAAATATTACACAACATATGGCGAAAAACGGTCATTTCAAGTGCTCTGGATCTAGCAAGGGATCACGTATGTCAGGGATTGATTAAAATAAATGCAATAAACTGGCAACGAACAGTACAAAACTAAGATCTAACTCTTAATGAGTCTTTTTCAAAGGCAAATACAAAACATAGACAAGAATAACTTTACCTATATGTTTACACATAAATTAAACATTTAAATTTATTATGTTTCAAATAATTTAATTCAGCTTGTTGCGGATGCTGGAATATATTTTTATTGACCTAGAAATCTATGAGCCATAACGACATCTATTGTTTTATGTAAATTTGAGCAAGCACAAATTATATTCCTGATATCAAAATGGTATAGTAGTAATTATAGGCTATTGACCAAATTTAGAGAATTATTTAAGAGAAGATGTGTCGACTGCACAATATAATTTATGTGTGCATGACTGTCTTTTTCTAGTCTTCTTGCTTCCTTTTCTTTCCTGGTTTCGGAACTCCATTTGAGGTTGTGAGCAACTATAAAAGGCGTTATATCATTGAAATTTTGGCCAGGAAAGGAAACGTGTTCTGCGACCAGGCTTCTGTACAGCTTCTCTGTAATCGCTAAACGAATAACAAAATGAGCCTGGAGAAGTGAAAGAGTAGCATTGGGTATCTGATAATACCATCAGTCTATCCACATTTGAACCAATTGAAATTGCAACTGAGTCTTGTCACTTATTTGATATCAGGTGCCACTTTGCTATAAAATTAACATTTTTAACTAAAATTATTGCTATTGTAAAACACAAAGGTGGTCCACATTCGAATTTTTTTACAATATATTATAGTACGCGTGAATAACTTTTGCCTTGGATATACTTTTGTTATTTGCATGTGGACCATGTGAAAAACATAAAATCTAAGTGCACGGGTACATATACTTTTGTTATTTGCATGTGGACCATGTGAAAAACATAAAATCTAAGTGCACGGGTACCGTGTATCTCAAGTTATTAGTTTTATCCAAACTGACATTTCTGCTTCAATTAAGGCATTCTACTGGAACAGCTCAGGACTCCTAGAATTCTCTATCTTCAGTGTGTTTTGTTTTTGGAATCATATGGAATTTATGCGAATATAGACGATAACCAGTGTTTGTTTTATTTTCACTATTTTGCATGATCATAATTCAAGACTCTTTTAGAGAATTTAACAGTAGTGACTTTAGGCTTAATGCATTTTAGTAGTAACGTAAGCTTTATGCAAGTTTTATAATTTTACTATGCACCAAGCCAGCAAGGTTTTTTTACCCAAAAAAACATATTGGATCGAAAACATAAAGTTTCCTCTTAAGAATGGAAGTGTTATAAGTATGATATCGATCTCAGTGCCTGTATCAGATTCTAGCCGTTAGCGGTAACAGTTGGCCTGAAAATTAGTCCCATCATTTTGGATATTTGGTAACAGAGACTGTCAACAGGTTCGGTTCTGTTGTTTATCTTCTCTTGCCTAACTGAGCCTTGACCAGTACATGCTTTTGGCTAGGCACAAATGTTAAATTAATTAAAATCCCTTATCTCTAACCTTTTTTTTTTGAATAAGTTGGCGACACTGGATAAATGATAGAAAGATCTATGATGAATAAATAACTTACTTTAATTTCATAACGAATGTAGCAAGAAAGGACTTTTAAAATAAAAATTACTTTTGAGGCAAATTTAATAATAATGTACCTTAGGGGTCCTTGGGGTTTTACGCTGTTGTCTTACTAACAAGCTTTTTAAAGCAAATACCTCGTGTAATTAACGCATTATCCAACACCAATAAAACATCAACTATATATATGGACAATGGACAGGATATGCCTTGCTGAGTAAGGAACATATAATTGTACAATGCTTGTGATACGGGACTCACGTGTGGTCGTACTGGTCGTAACGGATCTCTCCAAAAGCAGGGTCAGCAATAAAACAGAAACACGTGGGATAAATTAGTAAACGATATACACACGATTAACACGCATACAATTATCTCAAACTTCACTTTATCTTTCCTCGTACACTATTATGCACTAAATTATAATATAGGTTCAAAAGACCTGGAACCACGGTACCGACACAAATATATCATAATTATCACCGCCGAACTACCCGAGCCATAACGGAACCTCTAAATAGGCAGCAACTCAAAGAATTTGATCTCTACTAGTTAGCCGTACAAACAAGCAGCAAGGGGTAAAGAACAAAACAATTAGCACACACATATAGCAAACACCGCACAACACTGATCACTGTTAAGTATCACTATCTGTTGTAAAACTCCAAGACCAGCCAGAGTCAAGGAGATTCTAAACACTAGAGTAGGGCGGTATTTAAACTCTAGATCAAAATTAATTAAATCGAAAGTATAATAAATGTAATACAAACAATACTTATACGATTGGGGAAAACACAAAAACATTTTTAAAATTCCTTTAACTTTCGGTACTTTGGGGGGTCTCTTCTATGATGCAAGTCTGAGATGGACCACACCAATAATCTGGTTTTTGTTTTTGTTTGAAGATTTTAGCTTTACTTTACATAAAACGGTAGGACCCTTATGTGGTGTTTGTGTGTTTTTTGAACTCGATTGTAACACTAAGCTTTTGCCTAGAACGATGCATAATCAAAAGAGTTTTCGTTGCTGACATATTGAATGCTTTTAATTCATCTCTGTATGAACACTCGGCAATTATTAATACAAAAAGTAACACCTATATGAAGAGGCCCGAGTGGCCGAGTGGTCTAAAGCGCTCTCCGTTACGGATTACTGCCATCTCACCTCTGCGTGGGTTCGAGTCTCAGATTCGGCCAATGTGGGTATGTGAGAAAGCTTGTCAGAGGGTATAAATCTGTATTTAATCTCTTTCATTACAACCCATCTATCACTAAACCAGATTATGACAAGCATGGTTCTAGCATGTAACAAGCTGATTCCTACTTTTGATTTATGGTGCTAAGTGCTGAACACGACGCTATTCATTTGTATATTCAACGGGAACTGTTATAATGCAACAGCTCTGTGGAGTTACCCATCACTTAGCTTTATAAGTGATAATGCCAACCATAATTTCCGTCAAGATATATTTCATCTATATGCATTTTTGACTGTCCTTTTCATGTACTTCACGCTTTTAAGTACATTCCATATTTCCTTATAATAGAGATGCTACACTATTTAAATCAATTATATTGACGTAGTCGTAAGCGGTGAAGTCAATTCCACATTCGAGCTTTATTTTGATTTCGTGACAATGGATCCAAGCTTAATATTCCAATGACAATTTGTCGGAGGTAGAAATTAAGCCCTTCCAAAATTTGCTTTAAACCTTGCTCATTCTGATTTACAAAACAAAATCTTTTCTAGCGAACAAACACTATGAATGTGTACAAACTTGTTTCCTAGACTAAGTATGGTTTCTTCCTGCTTAAAGTTGTTATATTTTTCTATAGTATTTGGTCTTATTAGTGAAAATATTCCCACACGCTGCCTTACATTATGCTAATGCTGTCTAACTTTGTGACACCATGGGCCACTGAAAATATTTCTTGAAGCCCATGGTCGCAGCAGAAAACTTAAAGGCAACGACTATAACAGTTATTCACAATTGTTTATCTGGTTAAGAAGATATCCTACCAAAGTAGGATATTAACTTGTGTTTTGGTGTTTTTTTATTATACAGAAATGCACAAAAACATTGCTCGAGCTCTGGCGGGTCTTTTAAAATCAGCCTGTGGATCGCAGGTTGGACAGTACGCATTATGCAGTAATAATAAAAACTATTAACAAAAAGTTTCTGATGACAGCACTCCCATTGGAATTTATTTTGTCAGTATTCTTGTTAAAGGTGCGTGGTACACGGAACTTCCAGAGTAATCTTTTTGCAACTTTAATGATATTAACAGCATGTGTTCAATTTTGCATGTCAAAATATTTTAAAATATTATCATTATTTTATGCAAAACAATCTGAAAAGGTTATGAACCTACATTTAAGACGTAGAACTTTCATCGTCTTAGACTTAAAGTAATATGATCACTCGACATTTCATAATAGTAATGACATGCGCAAACAGGGTGAGAGTGGATATTGATGCTTTCATGTTCAGTGATGTGTTACAATCAGAATAAGTGATGTATTACAAAAAGATTATGTAATAAGTAATGTATTACAAAACGACTATGTAAAAAGTGATGTATTACAAAAAGACTATGTAATAAGTGATGTATTACAAAAAGAGTATGTAATAAGTGATGTATTACAAAAAGACTATGTAATAAGTGATGTATTGATAAAAGACTTTAATACGTGATGTATTACAAAAGACTATGTAATAAGCGATGCATTGATAAAAGACTTTGTAATAAGTGATGCATTGCTAAAGGACTATGTAATAAGTGATGTATTACTAAAGACTGTAATAAGTGATGTATTGCTAAAAGACTATGTAATAAGTGATGTATTACTAAAGACTATGTAATAAGTGATGTATTACTAAAAGACTATGTAATAAGTGATGTATTTCTAAAAGACTGTAATAAGTGATGTATTACTACAAGCCTGTAATAATTGATGTATTACAAAAGAGATAATGTAATAAGTGATGCATTACTAAAAGACTATGTAATAAGTGATGTATTGCTAAAGGACTATGTAACAAATGATGTGTTAATAAAAGACTACGTAATAAGTGATGTATTACTAAAAGACTGTACTAAGTGATGTATTGCTAAAACACTATGTAATAAATGATGTATTATAAAAACAATAATGTAATAAGTGATATATTGCAAAAAGACTATGTAATAAGTGATGTATTGCAAAAACAATTGTGTAATAAGCGATGTATTACAAAAAAAGACTATGTAATAAGTTATTATTGCAAAACAGACTATTTAATAAGTGATGTATTACAAAAAAGATGTAAAAAGTGATGTATTACTAAAAGACTGTAATAAGTGATGCATTAAAAGATGTAATAAGTGATATATTATTAAAATACTCTGTACTGCTGTCGCCGATGAGATGAAATAGTTTTAGTATATAGTAATGTACTCTTAGTAATGTACTCTTAGTAAATATACTCTTAGTAATGTAATCTACGTGACCTAAAGCAGTTTTATAGGCACTTGTTTTAGCAGTAGATAAAACATGAAATTCAGTAATTTGATGTTTAATGGGTACAGATGTATATATCCTGCTTGCACTAAACTGAAGGCATGCACATTTAATTTTGGGACTGGTGGTGAAATATTTTACCCCCCAAAATACGAATTCCAGCTTTCAGATAGCTTTAAAACATATATATAATTTATGGATAAAGAACTTTAACTATTGATAGTTGATGATATAATGAATTATCATGAGATCATAATGAAAACAAAAAACTGGTTTGAAATAAACTCCAAGGTACCACTCCCTCTTCCCCTCACCTCCCCATCCCCTTCTACCCCCAAAAAATGCTTGGACTCTTAGCAGACAATTTCTACTTCTCCAAATACAGTTATTGGAGGAAATGTAAACGAATTTCTTTTATTTGTAATGTTTTCTTAAACTGCTATAATTGTTTTAAAAATATTAAAATTTGTTTTCCATCTGGTTGACGTCAAAACTATGATTGCTGAAGAGGATGTAATTAGAACATGTCTCATTGACCATTTCTTGAAATTGAAATGGTGATAACATTAAATGAAGTGGTTTTAATTGTGTTCACGTTTCACACTTTGGCTGTCATCAAGAACACGATACACCTGTTTGTTTGTAGATTATGATAATAATAAATGTTTCCACCCATTCTGTGATTAAGCTTTACTAGTGTATTTGGGGGAAAATGTAGGAGATGTGTAAAATATATTTCCTACCTAGTAGTCATGGAATTTAATGGCTGCTCTTGAAGATGCTACAAAATAAATTGCCTAAGGTACTCCAGGGATGTTTGAGCATAGACAGCCGTTTCTTTGGATGTTAAGGTATGTTTCTGCATCACATATATATATATATATATATATATATATATATATATATATATATATATATATATATATATATATATATATATATATATATATATTATCGTACTGGACAGTCATACTGACTTACATACAAACATTCATACAAAATAGCATTGTCCTCTTTCGAAGAAAACAAATGTAAACGTATTTTGTAAACAGAATCTAGCGACATTTATTGGGTACACTGTAGGTAAAGCATATATCTAATTAAGGTAACAGTATACATAGAATCGTTCACACGTTTGTCAACGTATACAAAGCTCACAGTGTCTAAACAGGCGAAATGAATTGGGATTCTAAGCATGCGAGTCACTGCCAGACCTCTGCTAAGTTGGTTTTGAATATGGCTTGATTAATTCTGTTCAATAATGGTTTTTAACGTCTAATGGAAAAACTTAATAATGAATGAGAAATATAAACTAAATTCACGAAGTATGATGCATTGCTGAATGTACCCGGTGTCCTTATAATGTGCATAAAGCTACCGAATTCTCCAGTACAAGTGTAAACTATCAGTGATTTAAATTTGCTGCAAGCATCTATTGGAAAATGATGGTACCAAATGAATCAATAATCCAGCGTTTGTATAATTCTTTTGAAAAGCCACTCTTTCTCTCATAACTTTCTTTAAACTGTTTTCCATAGGTTGGAAACGACTAGTTCCTTTGTATCTTTTATAATTGTCTGTACATTTCTTCCGTCCGTCTTCTTCATAAAACTAACTCCATCTATACAATCGCAGGGTCGAGAGAAGGTGTTGGGGCAACCGGAAATATATCCCCAGGGTCTGGGCACGTAAGGGGTTCGGACGAGAAAACCTTTTAATTTTTTAAAAGAAAAAGTTTGTTTCAACAAGAACTAGGAGAGGCTCGGATGTTTCATAATACAGTGCCCGTTATCGCCCTCTACAGCTCTGAAAAAACGGTTTTTCCAAAACACGCATTGTTTCTTCTGGATGTGAGTCTTCGCCATTCATGTTAACATTGAGTCATCAACTTTTACTGTAACAGCCGTAGCGTATTACATTATTCCTGTTGGCTATTTATAGTACGTAAAAACGACATAGACACTCTTCAACTCTGAAAGTTTGACAAAGATTATCTGCATAATACCAAATGTTTCACATATACTTTTTATGGGCCCGAAAGTTGTGGTTTTGGAAGGAAAACACTCCCTTTTAGAAGGATAACATTGTTACGTGCTTAGGCTCGAATAAACAATAACACAGAAAGAGTGAAAATAACAAGCTTGTAAAACTTAATAAACAATTTGTTGAGTACAAATATTTTTCAGAGCAGCAGAAGGGGCGAATCAGACAACATTTTTAGACAAGTTTTCACTGAAATCACGCTTAAAAACAATGAAACCAGTGACATCAGGGCCCAAATGTGTGTGTGAATCTGATATCGTTTCATGGATTAGGTCCCAAAAAAAAATATGAAAAAATCAATGAAATTAATGAAATCCTCCATCGATTTTTGGGAAAAAGGGACTACAACGTCGTTGTCACTCACTAGAACTTTCAGTTGGGGTTAACCGAATATTTGATCCAGTCCGATACGATATCGTGTTCGAGGGTCATGTAAATTTATTGTTACAAATCCGTGTGGGGTAGACTGAGCATGACTAAAGAAATTTCTAAATTGATTGAAGTCCATATCAGAACACCATGTCTGCCAAATATTTCGTAGCGTATGTGTATCAACGCCGTTGAATACAGCAAGCATATTACAGTTATCTCTAATCACTTTTGGAATCTGAGTGTAGCGTTGAGTGACATAGATCACATCAGTGTTTTTATGCCTGCCTCGGGAAAATATTCTAGCAGGATTTTTTTGTTTATCTAACATGACATCATCGTATACAACTAAATTGTTGATACTTCCATCGAGGTCATTCACGGATGGCGCCTCGTCAATATCGGTTATAAATTCAATAACATCCTCGCCGGCAATCTCTGAAGCGTTTTCATTAAAATCTTTTAGCACTTCATAGCATCGTTGATCATCTACGCTAGGGGCAATTAAATACAACTTATCCCACTTCATCCATCTCATTATTAAATTGAGCAACAATTGCGTTTTACCGGATCCAGATGGCCCGATTATAATTGCGCGGATAGAGTTTGGTAGCGCTGCATGATGCTTCACTGGTTCTCTTGTTTTAGTCGCTGAAAAATCAATTATATTCATATCTCTATACATAAATTATGGATCTATATTGCGTGAAGTGTAAGGCGCGTACTGGCACAGATGACTTGACGACGATTACAACTAAAAATAACCGATCAGCGCTTTCTGGCAAATGCGTACAGTGTAGTACAAAGAAATTTAGATTGGTTTCTAAACCCAAGGAACCCAAGGAACCTTTAAAAAAAAAACGAGGAGGTGATATCGCTGCCAAATTAGCAAAACTCCCTGGAACCCCATGGGCAAAATACCCCGGAGAAAAACACCTTCCAGGGTATAGTTATTGTGGACCGGGAACAAGACTTGATATCAGACTCAATGATCAAAATCAGCCCCGACCCGGTGAGGAACCAATAAACGCTATTGATAAGGCCTGTCACCTTCATGATGTTGCTTATAAAAGCAGCAATTTGCAACACAGGCATCTAGCAGATGTGAAATTAATTCATGCGTTGAATGCCATTCCTGATAAATCCTTCAAAGAAAAATTGGCTTCATTTTTGATAAAATCGGCTATGAAAAGTAAATTGATGTTAGGTGCTGGTAATTAATAACAACATGGAATCTATTTATTATTCCCCAAGAGGATACTGGAAGGGTAACGCTGCAATCAGTAAACTCGCTAGCGCCTCAAAAGTGAAAAAAACCACTGCGGCTCATTGGTTATCCAAACAGGCACTATGGCAAATTTATCTACCACCGCCTAAACAAATTCAATTCTCGCATTTTGATGTGACCTTTCCTAATGAAGTTCATCAGGCTGATCTATTATTTCTGCCACATGATCGTGGTTACAAATATGCGTTAACTGTAGTTGATATTGCAAGTCGATACAAAGAAGCAGAACCGTTAAAAACAAAATCAGCCACTGAAGTGGCTTCTGCATTTGAAAGGATTTATCGAAGGAGCCCTCTGCACTGGCCAAATCTGTTACAAGTTGACCCGGGCAAGGAATTTCAGGGTGCAGTGTTATCTACAATGAAATATCACAATGTCGCTATCAGACGAGGGCATACTGCACTGCATCGTGATCAGGCCATTGTAGAACGATTTAATCGGATTCTTGCTGAGCGGTTATTTGGATATCAATATGCAAAAGAATTCATCCAAGAAAAAAGATCCCGTGAATGGGTTAAGAGATTACCAGGTGTAGTTACCGCACTGAATAACGAGATTACTAGAACCATCAACATGAAACCTATCAACGCGATTAAAAAGAAGTCGATACCTGAAAAACCACAAAAAGATTTCAAAGAACCAATTCTTGGTAGTAATGTCATTGTGAGGTACTTATACGAACCAGGAGAGCTTGAAGGGGATAGAAAAAGGGCTACTGATCCTATTTGGAGCGTCACTACGCATAAGATATCTAGTATAACACGATCTACGGGTAGACCTCCAATCTATAAACTGGATTCAACTGCCCCTCAACGGGGTTTTACTAGACAACAATTACAAGTGATACCCGAGGATACTCAATTGCCACCCCATGGGCTTAACTAGCACCCTTGCGTCTATTGCACTCAAGACAAGTCAACATCACATTATTTCTGACATGACCGAGATTGTTATTTTTTCTGTCTACGGTGAATTGGCGAGGATCCTTATCCGAATACTGCCAACGCATTATACAATTGCAACTCGCGCAGTGATTATTCTGTTGTTTCTTCAAAGTGATTATTAATTCAGCATCAATATCAAATTCTCGTTGGTTTTTTTTTGTCCTGTTGTTTGTAACCGGAGAGTTTTTTATCAATAATATCATTATCGTCACCAATGATTTCATCATCGCCAATGATTTCATCATCGAAGACAATTCTTCGAAGTTGATTTATTTTTCGTACTCTGGATACTGAAAGATAGACTAAATTCGACCATTCTATGCGATTATCTACCATCCAAACAATTGTATCCGATATAGTCAATCCCTGTGAAGAATGTATCGTCGCTGCATAACCTAGCGTCCATGGGGATTTATTAGCACGCAATGCATCTTCAACAACATTGATATCAACCAGCACAATATCATTTAATACGAGACTCTGCTTTTCACGCCCTGACTCTGTCAGGCCTGGAATATCAACTTCGATGTTCTGTTTTCGCGTATCCGATGGCCTATAACAAAGAGGCACTGGAAATGTTGCAAATTTTTGTTTATGCAATTCAAATAACTTCATCTGAAGTGTGTCCCTGACTATTTTTCTACTTGCAATGATTAAATCATTTGGTCTCCACATTTCCCAAAACTCATTCATGGGAGTTTCCGAAATTATACCACGGGTTATTTCACACTGAATTCTATCCGGTTGTAATCTAATTAGTTTCTTCAATTCTTTTAATTCATTATCAAGTGATCTATGATCGGTATCAATTTCTTCATAATAGTCTACAAAACCCTTTAGCCATTCATGGGGGGATGCACCGACAAATGGTGGTGGTTTCCCGTGATCACCGCACATGACGACTTTTGTATTCTTCAATAACAACCACTCAAGAAATATTTTTAAGACGTCTTCTGACACTGTGTCTATTTCATCCCAAATCATGATTTCAGGAATAAATTTCTCTCCCATGCGCTCAGGAGTCCATTTATCTCCCTTCCATCGGAAAAAGCTGTGATAAGTGCAGGCATTTACCCCTCTCTGTATCATTTCTCTTGCAAGTCTATGAGTTGGTGTTAGCACAATCATGTTTGGATTGGAAACACGAAATAACTCAATTGCCCGGGTTGTTTTTCCTGACCCACCACAGCCGTTTAAATAAATTGTTTTATACAGGCATATTGGATCAGAAATCGGTGGTGCACTAGAAAATTCTGAACACTGATTGCTTTCTAAGTAATTATTTTCAATGGTAACATCTGCTGATGGAATATAATCATGAATCATTTCTTTCTTAATTCTCCATGATCCCCATTTCTCGTTGCCAGTAGCCTTAAAATCAGCCATTTTGCTATTTATGTAAAATGAATCAGTAGCAACTCTAATTGCGGTGGTAGGAAATCTATTGATCATTGAAAACAGATTGATAGAAGCATAACCGAGCATAGAAGCTCTCAAATGTGTGTACTGCGGATGGTATCCATCATTGTAGGTAACAATTGTACCCAATTTGGTTCCATCGGACATAAATGCGTCCTTACGATTGACATATAGGCCCTTATTCGTTAAATCCGCGATTACAAAATCGTATTCAGCGTTGTCTATAATCAATCGTGAAGAATATTTCGTATTATCATCTTTGCCACCTTGGGTAAATTTACCGATTATTCTTCGTCCAAGATTTTTTGCTTCATTGTTTCTGATTTCAAATAACTGTTGGGACCAATCCATGATTTGTTGTTCATTAAAATCAGGAAACAGTTTTCGCTCTTCGCTAATTATTTTTTCTAGATCAGGTTGTGGTAACCAGACTGATTTCTGTGCTCGATAGGATATAATTGCTTCACTGACAATTAATGATTTTAACATCTTACAATCAAGCATATACCGTAATAACACTATTGGCATCCAGTGTTTTTCAGACATGTGTTTACCAATCCAAAGATAACTACACGGATGAAGTCCTTCAGCCATTTCAAATGATACTACACAAGCGAATCCGGTTAAATCAAAATCAGGAAGTGGTCCATTAATAGCAACACGGGTCATTTCGTGTGTGGGGTGTCCAAATCGTTTGAAATATTTCTCACACTCTCCATACCCAAGAAAACTTCCTGGATAACACGCAATCATATCAACGGAAATAACGGTATCAGCGGTGTATTTTGTGTTCCATAATCCTCCATGGCTGTATTCAAGACAGGATAATTTGACATCTGATAAAAACTCACTTCGGGTTGGTTTCCACGCGTTTTTCTTTCTAGCAAAATGTGCTGCAATGGATGGTACTGTGAAACAGTTTGCTAATAATTGATCGTTGTCCTCCCCGTCCCCAGAAAACTCACTAGCTAGTTGTTTCATTTGATTCTGCAGCTCTTCAGTACGGTATAATTCTCCGTTAGGCCTTACAAACTGATCAAATCTACATTCTTCGTCTGAATTACTATGAAATAGCCACGCTGACACAGGATCGTTTTTACTCAAATGGTAAATAGCATCAAATAATTTCTGCTCTGAAAAAAACTCTTCGGTTTGGGATAGATATTTTACTGTTCTATCCCGTGGGAATATTGTTACTGCAGATGACCACGCGTGCGCGTTATGATCAATAATTTCAATGGGAGCCCCCTGTGATTTATATTTCGATTCGTATAATACTTCTCCGGTGATTGTCCTTACCGATATTGGAAATCTTAATGATTTTTCTAATTTAGTTATATCCTGAATTGTTGCCCCATGCTCTTTTACCGTGAACTCCCACTCGGTTATTTTTTTTCGTCTTAGATCAGTTAGTTTATTTCCCCGGGACGCATTTGTGAAGTGTTCTATTATTCGTTCTGCTACACAATTTAGCCCTGTCGAATATTTCATGGGTGCTAGTTTTGAAATATCAGGTTTTTCATTGAGCGGATAGATCCCGTAAACAACTGCTGTGACAGGATAAGATCTTTCGTAGTAGGGTTTATCAATTCCAGTCAAAATTCCCGGTTTTGAATCCTGATTCACGGTGACAGTTTTTTTGCCCCTGAGAATGGGTTCAAATTTATCCCTAATAATCCATTTGCCATCCTCACGGATAATGAATTTGATTCGGAAAAAATGACTTTTTTCCCCAATACGTGAAATGATCACTGCTGCTTTTTCATCATTCATGGTAGCGTCAACAACACCATCAATTCGAAATGTTGACCAGCAATAAGATGCTCCATCACGCTTGAATTCATTAAAACAGTCTCTGATGGGTTTATCAAGAATTTTATTCTTGGGTGTATTAGAAACTATATCAAGATTGAATTGAGCGTCCTTCCATGATGATCTCATGTTTCCGTCTCTTGGACGTTTGTTACGTTTTTTGGGTCTATCGCGATTAAATCTAGGATTGATTTTCAATAATCTCTTAAACTCTTTCATGTTTCCGTCTATTGGACGTTTTTTGGGTCTATCGCGATTAAATTTAGGGTTAATTTTCAATAATCTCTTAAACTCTTTCATGTTTCCGTCTCTTGGACGTTTGTTACGTTTGTTTCCGTCTATTGGACGTTTTTTGGGTCTATCGAGATTAAATCTAGGATTGATTTTTAATAATCTCTTAAACTCTTTCATGGTTCCGTCTCTTGGATGTTTGTTTCTGTTTACTACACGTTTTTTGTGTCTATCGAGATTAAATCTAGGATTGATTTTCAATAATCTCTTGAACTCTCTATCAGCATTGAATTTAGCATTTTTCGAAGTCAATCTCTTGAACTCCTTCATGCTATACATAAAACAGGTGTATAAATGAAAGTTTTATATATAATGAATCACTGCAAAATGGGTCAGTCATTGAATTAGACAATAGTGTAGTATATAATGACCCAAGAATTCAGACTACACCCAGTGATTAAAAATTACGAAGCATCCAGTGATGGTACTGTCAGAAACTGTAGACTGAAGAACCCAATTGGGTGTGATAATGGTATGGGGTATTTGGTGTTTAATGTTGGAAGGAAGACATTTCGCAATCATCGTTTCGTATTTGAATGTTTTAATGGATTGATCAAAGATGGTTTTGTTATTGATCACATTGATTCTAATCCAAGGAACAATTCTTTATCCAATCTGCAAGCTATCACACAAGGTGAGAATATCAAACGAGGAAGGACTGGCACTTGTTCAAATAAAGCGAGACCAGTGAAATCTTTGAATACAACAACTAACGAAGAGAAAATATTTCAATCATTATATGAAGCCGGCAAGTATTTCAATATTTGTAGAACTTCAGTACGATTCGTTGCAGAGGGGATAACCAAAACGGCTATTTCAAAAAAGACGGGGCAAAAAGTTCAATTTAGTTATATCTGATGCGTCATAATTTCCAATTAGAGATATGTCATTCTTATAGAATAATGAATTCTGAAAACATGAATAGCATCATAGTTGAAATAGCAAAATTGAAAAATCAGGATATCAAACTATCAGATGGGTTAAATCCTGATCAAATTGTGTCTGATTTTCAGGATATAGAATACGGGGTTAGCACTAACAAGTATATGCTACCCAAGAAGTATGCACTCATCAAAAGAATTAAGAATTCTATTAAAGACTCTCTTTCATTTTCCAGTGACATCAGTGTGTTCGTTCCGTTGTATACTATCGTAGAGGGAATACGAAAAGAATTGGGGTACGAATACGAATTGAAAAAAGAAGTCAACTCTAAAATTAGAAACCTACGAGCATTAATTCAAGAAAATTGATTACCCGACCCTTATCATTTTTGATTGCCCGACCATTTTATCATTGACCATTATCATTATCGACTCTCATTTTTTTTAGCCGACCCTCAACGGGAATGTCAAAAAAGTGGCGAAAGTCACAGTATTATTTATTTTATATACAATTATGTGACTTTCGCCATCAATGATAGAGCCGTTAAAACAATCAAATAACACTTCCACGGTGGTATCAAAAATCATCCGACATGTCATTGATGTCAAAAAAGTGGAGAAACTATCAGTATTATTTTATTTATATACAATTTTGATACTTTCTCCATCAATGATAGAAGGTGTCTCACGATGAAATAAAACTTCCATGACTGTGTTAAAAATCATCCGACATGTCAAGTGTTTTGCAATTGAAAAATGGTTTGCGATTTCAAATAATGGTCAATGAAGCATTAACAACCCGATTGGCTCGTGAACGACTGGATGCAATTAAGAGATTTATACCAATTCGTGACTCTTTAAGAAATAAACTGCAACAACGACAGAGTCTTCAGACTGATTTTGCTCTGGGGTCTGAAGAGTTGTTTAAACCAGTAACCACAGCAACGAAGGGGGTAGAGCGTGCTATACTGGGAGATGATCCTGACGGTAAGAGAAAGGAAGAGGGTCTTATTTCTGTACTTGAAAAACTAGCAGCGAAAACTGAACAAACTGAACAAACTGATCCGAAAAAAACGACTGTTTCTCTGTTGAATAAATTTACTGATCATGCTAAAATAGTAATAAAAAAATTTGAATTATTGAAATCAAAGGATTATCAAGCCTTTGGTAATTTTGCTGCTCAAAGCTATAATTCAAAAAAAGATTTTTTAAAGGACGAGTATAAAAATGATAGAATATCAAGTAATGATTGGTTCGATTATTTGTATAAACTAAATAAAGGGATTGGTCGTTTGAATAAGGATGAGATAGGATACAAGGAATTTCAAAGGGGAATTAGTTATTATAAAAGAGAACAAATAGAAGAGCGACAACGAGAATTAGAAGAACGACGTCAAACACCAACACGTAGACAAACAAGAAGACAAAAAAAACAACAACTACCACCTGATGATGATGATGATTTAGAAGAACGACGTCAAACACCAACACGGAGACAAAAAAAAAACAAGAAGAACCTAATGATGATTATTTACAAGAAACGGGTTTAGAAAAACTAGATGAAGCAGCTAGTTATAGCGGAAGTGGATTAGGAAATCCAAGGATTGGAAACCCTTGTCCTGATAGTGTTATCAATGATATATCACGATTAGATGTTCTTGTAGGAGGATTCCGAGCTGGAAATAACTCTCCAGAAATAATTAATGAAGCAGCTGATATCTGTAGACGGTTATTTGCCGGCGGTATCATGGATATCAAAACATATCGAGATTTCATTGACGAGTTAGCAAATGGGTATCATAGTGATTAAATAACAATTGAAAACACTATTGTTTTTATAATAATGATCGTACACTACAATCATGATAAACCAACCCTCGTCTATGTAGTTAATTCACGGTTTCCAGTTTATAAAGCATACTATGGAGATGGCCTCGGCAATACCATTTTAGGATTCTTTTCAAGAATGGCCCCAAAAGTGATGCCGTTAGCTAAACAGTTATCAATGAAAGCCATTGATGTTATTCGTGATAAGGGTATTAGTACTGTTGGAGATCTTGCCGGGAAAGCGTTTTCAACTGCGAAGGATAAAATAACATCATTAGTGAGGCGAAAAAAGAAACCGTTACCGTCTACAGAAGAAATGCATGCAAGTGTTAGTAAAATTATAAATAACGCAGTAGATGAAAAACTAGCGTCGATGGTAAATCAAGGGGACCAAAGCAATATTGCAAACATGATAGCAGGAAGTGGCTTTAAAAAACTACGACGATGAAATGGAAAAATCGTTTACGATTTCACTATTTAGACTCTGATAAATAGAATAAAATGTTCAAAAAATCACATGATCCGGCGTTTGATATAGACGCCCCAGTTGGCAAGGATGATTCTGTACGCGATTATCAATATTACGCCTATCATGCCATAGACTCAAATAGTCGAGCAAGAATTGATCTTCAAGTCCATGATACCAGTAAATACTTTTTACCCTGTGAAGCGTTTATTGAAGTAGAAGGAGAGATTATACGAACAAATGATACAGAGTATCCAGCTGGTACTCAAGTCGGTTTTGTCAATAATGGTATTATGGCGCTATTTGAGAGTGCTAGATATCTCATTGATGGAAAAGAAATTGAGTCCATTGACCGTGAAGTTGATGTGGCCACAACAATCATAGGGTTAGCGAGATATTCTGATGATTATACAAGATCGGCTGGTCCGTCTATGATGTTTGCAAAAGATGGTAAGAATACCGCTGGAGGAAATCCATTTGTTGTAGGACAACCAAAAAAACGTGATAATACCCCTGCTGGTATCGAGTATATGATTATAAACAACGATCCTAATTTCAATCTAGGAGCTGCAACACGAAACGCAATGTTGCAAGGAGAGCGTAAATCATTTTCATGCGCGATTCCACTGCATCACATATTTGGATTCTGTAGAAACGTCAGAAAAGTTATCTACGGGGCGAAGCATACAGTATCGCTTGTACGAAAAAGTGATGATAATGATGCAATTTGGAGGATTCCAGTAGATGCTGCAGCCCCCAATGCTGATGCTGGTAAAGTCAATTTAACAAAAATATCATTGTGGATGCCAGTGTTGACTCCAGCAATCACCGCAGAAGGACGATTACTATCATTTATGGACCAAGGAGGAAAGTCGTTGTTGAGTTGGCTAACCGTGAGTACAGATGTGAAGCAATCAAATATCAACGGGTTATTCACTTGGAACCTAGCATCAAAACAAGGCGTTTCTGCGCCACGTCATATATTTATTGCGTTACAGGATAACACACGAGTTGGCAATCAACGTTTCAGTCATATGATATTTGATCAATTAGGTGTGAAAGACGTCTCACTGAGAATAAACGGCCAGCAGGAACCATCTGAGGATATACAACTTAATTACACAGAAAATCATAGTGCACGAGTTTATCATCGTCTGTTGTCATTTATGGCACGCGACCAAAATGTCGATACTGGTTTGCAAATATCACAATTGGATTTTAAAAATCTGTATCCGATCTATTACTTCTCACTGGAACATCTCGATTTGATGAGACAATCTGTCGTTGATATACACTTTAGAGCTAATGTGACTCGTGGTGCTATTGCTGATTATAGAGCGGTTGCTGTCATTCTCAGTGATAAATCAATGCTACTCGAAGGTGTTGGTGGAAGAATGAGAGTGGTAGATGCCCCAGTAGAAAATCTTTGAACGATTTTTCTCGATTTTTCATTGAATTAGAATCAATCTATTATGTATAATGTCATATAGTGTTATTAGTGTTGCGTTAACTCCTGGTCAAATCAAAAAATTGCAATCAGAATCGGCTAAAAAATGTGGAACCACAATCACGTTGAAACCCAACGAAATGACTGGTGGTGCAAATAAATTATCTCTGACAACTCGTCAAATAAAACATTTCAATGATTCACTTGCAGCCAAAAAAGGGGTTCAGATTACTCTCTCTGCGGCTGCTATCAAAAATATGATTAAAACAGGCGGTATATTTCCATTGTTAGCTGCAATACCAGCATTGATTGCAGCAGCAGCCCCAGCGGTGGCTAAAGCAGCGGCGTTAGGAGCCGTTGGTACTGCAGCAGGAATGGCACTTAAGAAGGCAGCTGGACAAGGATATAAAAAAAAAGAGACGATCCGTTCAAGGATTGGGTCTAAGACTACCAGGAACCCCGTATTCGTGGTACAGCGGAAAAGGTCTAAGACTACCAGGGACCCCGTATTCATGGTACAGCGGGAGATCCGTTCACGGATCAGGCCTGAGACTACCAGGAACGGTTTATTAATTGAGGAGTCTATGGTTCCCATGTCTAATTTTGATTTAATGGATGCGGCTAAAAAACTAGTGATTAAAAATTTCAGAGGTTTTTTTATGAAAGATCAATTACCACATCAACCAAACAAAACTGAAACAGGTATTATTAATCTCGATAACAGCACCGGACCTGGAACTCACTGGGTTGCATACGCTATTGATCCACGTGGGATTGTCTATTTTGATTCATATGGATTAGCCCCACCAAAAGAGTTTATGCGCTACATAAAACAATTTCCAATGAAGACTTGGTATTCTACGCTACCAACACAACAAATCAATGACCCACCAATATGCGGCAGCAAAGTATTAAATGTCCTTGACGCTATTTCTAACTCCTTGGGTAACCCAAGGGGAAAACCACCTCATATTGTCGTAAATGACTACACCAGCAATCGCTTTTTAGAGAGAGAAAGAGTTTTACAATAACATGATTGATATTTGGGGGAGATCTTTGAAACCCAAACCCGATGGCACTGCAACCCCTGATTCTATCAAGGATATAACAAAAAAAATTAAAGATGAAATAGCTGAGACGTTGAATTTAGAAAGTGTTGAAATAGTTGTATTTCAAGATCGCCAGGGCAAATTGAAATCTAGTAATGTGTCATTGGATGATATTTTAGTTAAACAACGAAACGCAATCGAGAACACCGTTGCGTTATTTTCCGATCAAGGTAAATTGAAAATCAGTAATATCTCTCTGGATGATATTTTAGTTAAACAACAAAACGCAATCGAGAACACCGTTGCGTTATTTTCCGATCAGGGTAAATTGAAAACCAGTAATATTTCTCTGGATGATATTTTAGTTAAACAACAAAACGCAATCGAGAACACCGTTGCGCTATTTTCCGATCAGGGTAAACTCAAACCGGGTGTACTCGTTTCGACGATTACAGATCGATTAAAAATTCTCAACGATGAGTTAAACAATTCTGTGGTTGTACTAACAACACTTGAATCTAGAATTGAAGAACACATAAAACAGTTTACCGCATTTCGTAGAAATATCATTGATAAATTTATTGGAACTACATTCGATAAAATTGAAATAAAACTCCCTGATATTAAAAAATCCATCGATGAGACGAAAACTTTCATCGAAGGCATCAAAGGGGATGCAACGAGGATGATAACAGCCATTGAAAAAACAAAAATTCCTCATGAGAAAACCAATAACGTAGTATATACAATCCAACACGGATCATTTGTGTGGACATCTACAAACAACAAATTAGATATCACTGCAACCGTCAAGGGTATTTATCGATTAACACTGGTGACAACGGCTCAATTTAATATATCATCGTCGAGTTCATCCGGGGTCAACAATACGATTTCAACGATCATCGACAAGGGTACAATTGAAAAGTTCACTATAACAGCTACTGATAAACATTTGGCTAGAGCTCTGGTATCATGGTATGTGGAATTCGTAGTGGATTTAAGTTGAAAATTGAAAGGATTTCACAATTGAAAACGCTAGCGTTGTTAAAATAAAAAATGATTTCATCATCGCAATATCGCTATGATCAGGTCAGAGAATATCAAACTAGACTCAAAACCCTGTCTGAGGAGTATGCAATGAAAATTAAAAAATATCGCAGGAGAATTACCGCAATTGATGTTACTGTGTATTCAGTGAGTGGTGTAATCACCGGAGCCGGTATTATACTGTCTTCAGTGACAATGATGGCTCCGATAGCTGTTCCAATTTGCATTTCTGCGGCAACAACAATCGCTGGAATTATTTCAATAATCACAAAAAAAATATCCTCATGCAGCCAACGGAAACTACAAGACTACATAATTCAATTTCATGTTGTGTCCACTGCATACTCGCAATTATCCTCATTGATATCGTCATCGCTCGATGATACAATTATATCAGAGAGTGAGTTTTCAGCGATGGTAGATATATATGATTCTGCGATGTCAAAATTAGAAATACAAAAACATGAGTATAATAACAATGACAACACAGATGGAATTACTTCAACAAATAGTGGAGAACACAAACCCAGTACAAACAAGCATGATCTCAATAACCTCAACGAATCCAGAATTCAGTGTGAATTTCCCCTCTCCGGTCCCAGTGAAGGAGATAGCGCTAGCAAAATTACGAGTATACCACAGTTGGCCAAATATTAGGTCAAAATCATTTGGTGGTCAACAACCCAATAATTCCCTGGTATTTGCAAATAAGAATAAACCAGACGGTACCCCAGACTGGAATGTTGTTTCCATACCAACCGGATCATACCAAATTGAACAAATCAATGATGAATTCGCGCGTAGAATAAAATCGATTACTGGAGTAGAGTCAAAAATAGCTATAACAGTTCATGTGCCAACACTGTCATCTGCCATTGAAATAAGCACAGAGGGTTATGTCGTAGATATCTATCAAAGCTCAATAAGAACCGTACTAGGATGGCCTGAATTACCACCAGGGGGAAAAACCGTTGATTTACCAGAACCACAAAAAACTGATTATATCACCGACAGGACAAAATCTGATAATCCAGTAAAGAGTTATAGAGATTATGACAAATTGAATTTTTTCACTGAAAAGATAGATAAGGGAGGGGAGAAATACTACATAACTCGACAGGATAAAATCACTGAAAACTTCACAGCGTTCAATAACGATATTTCGTTGTTGTTAATATCCCTTAAATCCGGCTCTCTCACCCGAGATGAATTTATCAGCGTCATAGAAACATGTAACAGAATCCTCAGTGACATTTATATATTTCATTCACTAATTATACGAGAGGTAGCCCTTGCCAGACACCCTAACACGAAAATAGAATTTACGACAAAATATCATATAAGCGTAGAAAATATTTCCGAATTCAATCTACCAGGATATAATCTCTTAGAACTACAAAAATCTCTCAGTGATGCCATCGATGCCGGTTTTAAAATAATTCATGATACGTGGAAAAAAACAACATCACCGGAAACAACTATCCTGACACACAATAATGACCCAGATGGTGGTGGCAGGCATATTGCTCCGTTCAATGTGAATATTTCAACGGTGATTGCGCTCAATTTAGTATGTGATGTGATCGAAGGAAGCTATCAAATAAATTTAGAACGATCAAATCAAGCTCAGCAGGGATATATTTTGTATTCATTTGCACCAACAGCTCCTCCAGGGTTTTTAATAATTGAGTCCCCGGTGAATCCAGTCTATATGCGATGTCATAATAATTCATTAACCAGAATTAATTTCAAACTCACTGACCAATCTAATAATCTGATTGATTTACAAGAGGAGGTTTTACAAATTAGTCTGTTTGTAAAATCGTAGTGATTTTCGTCGTAGTGATTTACATGACCCTCGAACACGATATCGTATCGGACTGGATCAAATATTCGGTTAACCCCAACTGAAAGTTCTAGTGAGTGACAACGACGTTGTAGACCCTTTTTCCCAAAAATCGATGGAGGATTTCATTAATTTCATTGATTTTTTCATAATTTTTTTTGGACCTAATCCATGATTCACATACACATTTGGGTCCTGATGTCACTGGTTTCATTGTTTTAAGCGTGATTTCAGTGAAAACTTGTCTAAAAATGTTGTCTGATTCGCCCCTTCTGCTGCTTTCAGAAAAGAAAAATAAACTTACGGTTTTAAGAATCAATTCCAAAATTAATCCAAAAATAATTCAAAATATTATCCACTAGAGAAATTTCAAACATTCTGGTAATAAAATTTCCAAATAATTCTAAGTTCGAATTCCAGCGAAGAATCCAATATGGAAGACGATGTCACTTGATGAAGTCAGTTCTTGTTAATAAAATTTCCATGAGCACAATTTAATGTAATTTATAATAACTCAAAAAGACACAACTTAATATTCTAAAAGACCAACTTCTACTGAATAGCTCGCTCCAAAACATAGTTTATATGCCTGTTTTTACGTAAACAAGAAAGGGGTCGCGATCTTCTGGAATCTCTAAGAACAAACCTACGTTCAAGAAATCACATAAATACCGTATGACCCAACTAAAATTAGAAAGATGTTTATATAAAATTCCACAATGTCCTTGGAACCAACCAATCATTTTAAAACCTTGTTTACAACTCTGAAGCCAGGTCAGAAATGAGGTCAACACCTGGTGTTTACTCTGTAAAGTACAGGTCACCCCCCTCCCCTTCAATGAACAATCTTAAACTTAAAATGCCAAATTTGAATCTAACAAAAATAAATATAAATGACTTATATCACATATACGTAACAACACTCATATTTAGAACGAAAACACTCCTTTTTAGAAGGAAAATACTCCTTTTTAGAAGGAAAACACTCATATTTAGAAGGAAAACACTCATTTGTAGAAAGAAAACACTCATATTTAGAAGGAAAACACTCCATTTTAGAAGGAAAACACTCACATTTAGAAGGAAAACGCTCTTATTTAGAATGAAAACACTCCTTTTTAGAAGGAAAACACTCCTTTTGAGTTTTCCGGAATTGTATACATTTCTTCATAGTATGAAGTGATACTGCTTTAAATGGTGACTGATTGTACTCCAAGGGACATGTTTCTGGAAGAATGACTAATTAATTTCGTTAACTGTTTTCAGGTCATTTTATGTGAATACCATAGCTTCACACTATGATACTAACAACACGCCCCAACTCACCCACCCGCACAATTCCCAGATTAAAATCGCCCATTCTAGTGTAAAACAATACAATGGCACACACCATTCTGCACTCCAACATAAAACCTCCTGTTGCCGAACAAAGTACATGGCAGGCTTTTCATGCCAGTCTTCAGAAATCATTGTATTTTGCTTAGCAATATGTTCCACCAGTTATGGAACGTCAGCGTCATATGACGAGTAAGGAAGCTCACTAAAAAATAAACCTAACTTTGCTTTTGAAAGATCGAAATATGCTGAAAGTAAGAACAGCAAACATTATAACAACACGTGCTATACTCAGACGTAACATAGAAAACATGAATGGTCTGGTTTAAATTTCAACAACCATTTTTCTAAACCCCAAAAATGGACCATAACAAGCTGATAAGTCACTGACATGGCCCGCTCAAAACCTCTACTCAGTACTATCATGATTGGTTCAACAGCACAATAATGGCTATATCATGCCGAGGAAATAGAAGCTAAGCACCTTTAAAGAAGACACACAAAAGCGGCCGACCTAAACGGGTATAAAATATATGACTCTCGGATTACGATCCAGTCCCTGGTATAACTGAACCATCAACAATAGAAGAATCACAATACATAAAATTTGATTTGTGTATAGTTAGTCAATGGTAACTAATTTAAAGAGATGTATTGATATAAGTCGAGTTTCTTTAGTACAACTACATATCAGCTAAACACTGATAATAATCCATCGTTTTTAGTGCTGTCTGAATATCAATTGAAATCTGATACGAATTAATTGTTTTAGGTTCTGCTGCATTTGTTAACACCACCTTCGTTGTTTGAGAACTGAACAAAGTCGACAGTGGAAATTGATTTGCATAAATTGTTTCGTGTATCAGTAATTTAAGACGTATTGATATCTTAGCCAAGACAAAGATTTTTTTAAACCTGCATTTATTGTTTCTACGAAATTTGTTATATTACAACGAGATATGTCAAAAAGACCAATTCGTATTTTGCAGTAAATACGTCCTTCAAAAAATGGAAAACAATTATCAGCAAGGTTGTTCATGGTATATTCAAAAGATTGTTATGACATGAAACGTATTGAACAAAAAATAATAATAATATAAATATTATTTAGATTGTAGGGGCGGATCCAGGAAAATCTTTCTGGAAGGGAGGGGTGGGGGCGTAGTAAATGAGTAGGCAAGAGGTCTGTTAGATTGATATTCTGTTGAGGGCCCAGTGGAGGGAATACCCCAGGCAGTCATGCATTTTATGCTTTTGAAGAGCATAATATATGTTGAAAGAAGCACACTATTTGGAATCGTACCATCTGATTGATTATTATAAATATTTAATTCACTTTGTTAGTTTTTATTTTACTTTATGATTTTATTATGTGCTATGGATTATGCAGAGTTGCATATTTTGTATCTGATCTTGTCCATAATTAAATTCATTGTGTATCTGACCAACTTCATTATGTATCTGACCAACTTCATTGTGTATCTGACCAACTTCATTATGTATCTGACCAACTTCATTGTGTATCTGACGAAATTCGTTGTGTATCTGACCAACTTCATTGTGTATATGACCAACTTCATTGGTTGTCTTTTTAAATTATGTCAACAACTCATACATAGCTAATATTTTCTCAATGAGTATGGAGTCAATATTAGAATCATTTAAAATATGTTATCTTGGTTAGAGTCGAGGGCATTGTCCTTACCATAATTCTTTATATGTTTTGTTATCAGACCGTCTAATTATTACCATAATATTATCTTTTAAATAATTGCAACCCTTCGCCATGAACAGCGCCGGATTAAGCACTGTGGAGGCCCATAGGCAGTCAAACTTTTGGGGCCCCAGACCCACGGTCACGGTCTCATGGGGGCCCCTGGGGGCCCCTGATGGGGCCCATAAAAGTCGCGGGGCCCATAGGAAGTTGCCTACTCTGCCTAATGGGTAATCCGGGACTGGCCATGAAAACATTTTATATTACGTAATATTAATTCTTTTCTTTGTCACCATAGTCAGATGGAGAAGTATTGTGTATTAGGAAAATTATTTATTCCTGAGATAACATCTGAAGAAGAAATCAGTTTTATTATTGTGCTTAATATTTCATTCGGGCTAGAAATTATTTATTCAAATTATTTATTCAAATTATCTATTCAAATTATCTATTCAAATTATTTATTCAAATTATTTATTCAAATTATTTATTCAAATTATATATTCAAATTATTTATTCGCTGAAAATGCAAAGTGTTCATCAAAAAAAAATATTCTTGGAAATTTGGATTCACAGTGAAAATTAAGGATATATTCTTGGATTTTATTTTTGTGATTCAACCAAAGACTGTTGGCACATCACTACGACACAAGCATTCACAGGCACATCAACGCTTTCAGAAATGGATTTATTTTGGAATAGCACTAAAGTTCATTCAGAACCTTTATCATTCAGACTTGTGTTATAAATTATTTGACTACTTAGGATTTGTATCGCAATATCGTAAGTTTTTTTTTTTTTTACATTTTCAACTCGGTATTCTAGGAAAATATATGTGTGTTGTATTTACAAAGACTTCGCTTTTTTATAGTACTTAGTTTAAGATCATATAATCGTAATATGAATAATTGTGATAAGGAACGAACTCAGTATGAGCCTGGGTTATTTCAGATCCAGCATGCGGCTCTCGATTCAACAGGAAAGTAAATCTTTGTTTAAACACGAACAAAAACTTATTTTTACACTTTCGAACCTATGAGAAAGCAATGTCCAGCGTTGCAATGTAGATTGAAACGTTACTCTTGAATATTTCGTAAAAGACCTTGTCTCACGAGGACTTCGCCAGTATTACGAGTTTAGAAAGACTGAATTTAAGAAGCTAAGCAATTTTATTTTGTTATAATGAACTGTTCATATCTTATGTTTTTATCCAGATATGTTCGATTGCAATTCATTACGGATAATATTTATAGTTGTCATAGTGTCAACATGTATTTATATTTGTCATAGTGTCAACATGTATTTATATTTGTCATAGGGTCAACATGTTTTTATATTTGTCATAGTGTCAACATGTATTTATATTTGTCATAGGGTCAACATGTATTTATATTTGTCATAGTGTCAACATGCATTTATATTCCTCATAGTGTCAACATGTTTTTATATTTGTCATAGCGTCAACATGCATTTCTATTCCTCATGTGTCAACATGTATTTCTATTTCTCATAGTGTCAACATGTATTTATATTTGTCATAGTGTCAACAGGTATACCGCTCAAGGTTTCCTATTAAGTGGATTTAAACACCTGTCCAATTTACATACCGGTAGTTTATTATTTACTTAATCTCTACAACCATTTGATAGTGCTTTGAAAAGGTAAAGAGGATCCTAACAAACAGTAAGCTTCAATTAATTTTTCGGAAGAAGTTTGTTTAAAACAAATAATATTAGACAAGGGCTGAAGAAATATATCTGATAGTATTTTGCCTTCACCTTACAAAATGTATATTTAGGAATTGGAAGGGAAATTGTCAACTAGCATAAACTTTGTCGCAATTTGGGGCACTACTAATTAAAAAAAAACATTGCCCCAAATGTGCCTGTACGGGCGCTACAAGAGAATATTGCCCACGGGAGCCTTGATCACTCGCTCTGCAACTGTCTTAAGCCATATACTTTACCATAATTTATTTGGCACTAAAACATCTACTAGTGTTGAAGTAATGTAAAATACGGAAACAAAAATGATAGTGACAACCAATGCATTATACACTATACTAGTAATGGTACTACGATGGTTGGAGAAGAAACGAAAGAACACAAGAAATCGATATAAAAATATAATGACTAATCTTACAATGTGTCTGACACAAAAGCAACTAGTACTGTTTTGAAAGCGATTCATACTAAAACATATTGTCTTCCGTATTTACCTTATCATGGCTGGGAACGTACACCTGGTAAATACCAAATATTTATCCCATCAAACGCATGAATCAGATATCGGTCTATTTCTATTTAAGGAAAACAATTAATCAAATTAAAAGTGCCAGTCTTACATTCATCATGCTTGCATATCGTCGATGTTTCTTAGGAAACAAAGATTAGAAATCGATAATTCTGCGTAAAATAACATTGTCAGAATCGTGCAATATATTACGATATTGCACACTTTCATACTGCACTCACGTGCGCGACACGTGACCATCAGTGTATTAGGAACTACTTTGTAAACAAATCATGCGCACTCGTGTTGTAGACGCTTTACGGTTTGGTTGATCAAATTTGTTTCTAAATAAAGTAAAATAGATGTTTGTGAACTGCCATATACCAGCTGCTTTGTAATATTCCGCATTAACTTTGTGATACAATTGTTCGAATTTAGGCTGACAATAGACGCTAGCCAGGTTATAAAATTGATGGGTCCTAGCAAATGACATGCAAGTGACAAAGCATAAACCTGTCTTCTTTAGCTGACAGAAAGAATGGCAACAAATATACTTTACAGTTTTACTATCTGAATTTCCTCTATATGTACGTTCTTAAATCAGCAAATCCGAATTACATTAGCCATATCAGGGGCTCTAACGCTTGATTAAACATTTCCATCTTGTACTACTGTAATTCCGACTAGATTCCTAGTGCAATTGCATCTTCCTTACTGCACTAAAAATGAAATGAACATTATGTTCCATAGCATCATTTTGATAATTAGAATTGAAAGTCTTCATATTTTCCCACATTACGATTCCAAACATTCAATGACAGAACCGAAACACTTGCAGATGCCAACAAGCTACTCCTCGCTGGTGAAATCAAATGTGCTTCACGTATGATTAACACAGATAAATCCAGCCCATAATCACAAAATTTAGTAGAATCGGCAAATATAACAAAATCTTTTCATTCCAGACCAAAGGAAAAAAGTTTTACGCCATTATTTTTCGAAAGTGATGTCTAGCGCGTTACTAAGTTCAAATTTATCTAGTCCATGCTATTGGAATACAGAATACATCTGGTTACTTAGTGTTTTGAGGTGGATTTTGTTAATATAATTAATCGACCTTACAAATGTAATAACCTATAAATATGCATAACCTTAAAGATGCATAGCCGTATAGATTCGATCGAATGACTTTTGGTTTCAAAGATGAACTAATTCTCTAGACAGACTTAATCATAACACAAAGACTTTCTCATTCACATCCTTTACCTCAGACAATAAATATCAGCAACACCAACATTAAATTCTCACAGTCAGTACGGAACCTAGGCGTTACTCTAGACAGTACTCTCACATTGCACCAACATGTCATGAACATATGCAAGGCTGTATATCTTGAATTGAGACGCATCAGTTCCATTCGTAAATATCTTTCAGTTGATGCCACTAAAACACTTGTGTGTTCATTAGTACTTTCAAGACTGGACTATTGTAACTCATTTCTGTCTGGTTCGTCACAATATTTACTCCAGAAACTTCAATCTCTCAATATCTCATTCGTGTGTCTGCTAACTCATGTGCTATATTAATATCTCAATACAAGCATGTTACCTCTTCATGTGCCATATTAATATCGCATTATAGTATATGCAAACACGTCATGTATACATATATTGACGTTAATATGTATATTATCGATATATTAAGTTTCATAGTACATAAACACAAAGTAGACTATATGCATTGGTTTAAAAAAATGACTTTGGTAATATACATAAGAACTAACTTTTTTTCAAATACACTTCAAAGTTAAATTACTCGAAAGGATCGGTTTTTAACTAGCCAAATTCCCACTGCATAAATTCTATCTAAAACTTAACACGTTCAACGCTTTTATTGCTTATTGTTGTGTTTGTTGTTGGTCTTCTCAATTTCTGTTTTGTAATTGCCCTATTTGAATGTGTGTACACTCGCACCCGAGTGTGTGTGTGTGTGTGTGTGTGTACGTGTGTACGTGTACGTGTATTTGAGTGTGTGCGTGAGTGAGTGCGTGTTGGTGTGTGTTGGTGTGTGTGTGATTCAAAAGGTAGTAATGTTTTAGGAAAAGATAAATAATAAACACTGCAAATTTCCATATCAACCACATTCAAAGAGGAACACCCCATAACACTAAATATTCTGTAAATTAACTTTAAAAGTAGTTACTTTACTTTAAAGTTATTGCTACGGATCAATACGCAGCGGTATTGACCAAAAGTAAGTTCATTGAAATTATTCATTGCTTCCTTATATAGTAAACACGAGACCGTATTCGATGAACTACTCCTTGCAACGGAAAATTGAAAATATGATGGTCAGCAGATGCCGACAAAGACTGTATCACGTGACATGTCATAGATTAGCTCTTATCCCAAAAAAAAATTCAAATTAAAAATATGAAAACACCCAACGAATTTCATTGCAAGACATACATGAGAGAGAGAGAGAGAGAGAGAGAGAGAGAGAGAGAGAGAGAGAGAGAGAGAGAGAGAGAGAGAGAGAGAGAGAATTGATATTTGTTATTTACGCTTAATTTGTTATATGTGTTGGTTTTTCTTAAAGAATATATTATACCTTGTCCAAAATCAAATTAATTTTGTATCCGACAAGCGTCATTTATTTTGTAAACAACATAATATATATCTATTATTTCTCTGACGGTATAGGTTAAATATTCCGATAATTATATTTCGAGGTGAACAAGTTTATTTTAGCCTCAGTCTAGAACAGGTTTTTACTTGAAAATTCCTAAAAATGGCGACAACATTGAATGTTTTATGGAGTTAATTGACCTCATCCTATCTCTTTTATCGTGTCTTTGCCTTTAATATTATGTTGTTTACGTAGTAAAATTACTCACTTTTACCTTAACATTTGTAGCACAGTCGTTGTTATTGTTATGTGCTTGCTTTGATTTGGTTATATTAATGTACTCATATTACTATTCACTGGAATTACAAAGTCAACATTCTTGTACTGGAACATTAATTTGGAATTATTGTGCATTCAAACAAGAACATGTTGGATTACACACACACATACATACATTCATACATACATACATACATACATACATACATACATACATACATACATACATACATACACACACACACCAAAACTAAGAGTCTCATTGTCCCAAAAACCATCAGTAACTTAACCATAAGAAAAACCTTTGCACTTTGAACTGAACCAGGATGCCAACTAAAAGTAAAGTCACATTGAATATTTAATTTTTTCCATGGAATTATCAAAAATAACATTTTCATATTAATCTCTTTTCTGCTTGCATTTAATTCCTAAGGATTGTTTCAAGGAAAAGAAACTGAATGGAAATAAGTTTGGACAAACGAATCTGAAAGAGGCCGACAATATGTGACAATACTACCAGAATAACAATAATTAAAGGGCATTAATACTAGTTTCACTAGTATTAAATAATAATACTACTAGTATAACAAATATTAAATGACAATACTACTAGCAAAACTAGCAAAAAGATAAATACCACAAGTATAACTAGTATTAAATGACAATACTACCAGTTTGACTCGTAATAAATGGTAATACTACTAGTATAACTAGTAATAAATGGCAATACTACTAGTACAACCAGTATTAAATGGAATACTACTAGTATAACAAGCATTAAATGACAATATTACAAGTATAACTAGTATCAAAAGGCAATCATTCTAGAATAACTATTATTAAAGGGCAATACTACTAGTATAGCTAGTATTACAAGGGAATATTACTAGTATAACAAGTATTAAATGGCAATACGACTAGTAAAACTGGTATTAAATGGAAATACTACTAGCACAACTAATATTAAATGGCAATATTACTAGTAAACTAGTATCAAAAGGAAATACTACTAGTATAGCTAGTATTAAATGGAAATACAACTAGTATACCTAGTACCAAAATGGCAATACTACTAGTACAACAAGTAACAAACGACAATACTACTAGTATAACTAGTATTAGAGGGCATTAATACTAGTAAAATAGTATTAAATGGGAATGCTACTATTATAGCAAGAATTAAATCACAATACTACTAGTGTAACTAGTACTAAAGGGCAATATTACTAGTATAAATATTACTAAAGGGCAATACTACTAGTATTACTAATATTAAAAGGAAAGACTACTATTATAAATAGCATTAAATGGAATAAAACTAGCAAAACTAGTATTAAATGGCAACACTACTAGTATAACTAGTTTAGATGTAAATACTACTAGTATAACTGGTATTAAATGACAACACAACTAGTATGACTAGTATCAAATGGAACACTACTAGTATAATTAGTATTAAATGGGAATACCACTAGTATAACTAGTATTAAATGGGAATTCTACTAGTTCGATTAGTATTAAATGGCAACATTACTAGGACAAGTAATATTAAATGGGGATGATACTAGAATAACTAGTAGTAAATATCAATACTAATAGTATAACTAGAATTAAAGGGCAATACTACTAGTATAACTAGTATTCAAGGGCATTAATACTAGAATAACTAGTATTAAATGGGAATACCACTAGTATAACAAGAATTAAATTAAAATTCTAACAGTATAATTAGTGCAAAAGGCTAATATTACTAGTATAACTATTACTAAAGGGCAATACTACTAGTATGGCAATAACTGATTGGGAATACTACTGATATACCTAGTATTAAAAGGGAATACTACTAGTATAACTGGTATTAAATGACAATACAACTAGGATAACTAGTGTCAAATGGCAATACTACTAGTACAACTAGAGTTAAATCTCAATAATACTTGCATAACCAGTATTAAAAGGACATACTACTAGTATAACTATCATTGAATGGAATGCAACTAGTCTAACTAGTACTAAATGGAAAAACTACTAGTATAGCTTGTATTAAATGACAATACAACTAGTATAACTGGTATCGAAATGGCAATACTACTAGTATAACAAGTATTAAATGACAATGCTACTAGTATAACTAGTATTAAATGGCAATTATACTAGTATAACTGATATCAAAGGGCATTAACACTAGTAAAAATAGTGTTAAATGGGAATGCTACTAATATAACAAGAATTAAATCACAATACTAATACTATAACTAGCACTAAATGCTAATATTACTAGCATAATTATTGCTAAAGGGCAATACTGCTAGTATAACTAGAACTAATTGGTAATACTACTGGTATAGCTGGTTTTAAAAGGGAATACTACTAGTATAACTGGCATTAAATGACAATACAACTAGTACAGCTAGTATTAAATGGGAATATAACTAGTATAACTAGTATTAAATGGAAATACTACTAGTATAACTAGTATTAAATGGAAATACTACTAGTATAACTAGTATTAAATGGAAATACTACTAGTATAACTAGTATTAAATGGGAATACTACTAGTTTAACTAGTTTCAAATGACAGTACTACTAGCATCAAAGGGCAGTACTACTGGTATAACCAGTATTAGATGGCAATAATACTAGTATAACTAGTATTAAATGGCAATACCACTAGTATAATTAATATTAAATGGGAATACTACTTGTATAATTAGTATTAAATGGGAATACTACAGGTTTTAACTAGTATTAAATGACCACACCGCTAGGATAACTACTATTAAATGGAGAAGATACAAGTATATCTAGTAATATATAGTAATACTACTAGTATAACTAGTATTAAATGGGAACACTACTAGTAAAACTATTAATAAATGGCAAAACGACTAGTGTAACTGGCATTAAATGGCAATACTACCCGTACAACTAGTATTAAATGACAATACTACTAGTATAACTAGTGTAAAAAGGAAATACTACTAGTATAGCTTGTATTCAATGGCAATACAACTAGTATAACTGGTATCAAAATGGCAATACTACTAGTATAACTAGCATTAAATGGCAATACAACTAGTATAACCAATATCAAAATGACAATACTACTAGTATAACAAGTATTAAATGACAATGCTACTATTATAACTAGTACTAAAGGACAATTATACTAGTATAACTGATATCAAAGGGCATTAACACTAGTAAAAATAGTATTAAATGGGAATGCTACTAATATAACAAGAATTAAATCACAATACTAATACTAGAACTAGCACTAAAGGATAATATTACTAGTATAACTATTACTAAAGGGCAATACTGCTAGTATAACTAGAACAAATTCGGAATACTACTGGCATAGCTGGTTTTAAAAGGGAATACTACTAGTATAACTGGTATGAAATGACAATACAACTAGTATAACTAGTATTAAATGGGAATACTACTAATATAACTAGTATTAAATGGAAATACTACTAGTATAACTAGTATTAAATGGAAATACTACTAGTTTGACTAGTATTAAATGGGAATACTACTAGTTTAACTAGTATTAAATAAAAATACTACTAGTATAACTAGCATTAAATGGAAATACTACTAGTATAACTAGTATTAAATGGGAATACTACTAGCATAACTAGTATTAAATGGAAATACTACTAATATAACTGGTATTAAATGGAAATACTACTAGTATAACTAGTATTAAATTGCAATACTACTAGTTTAACTAATTTCAAACGACAGTACTACTAGCATCAAAGGGCAATACTACTGGTATAACTAGGATTAGATGCAATAATACTAGTATAACTAGTATTAAATGGCAATACCACTAGTATAATTAGTATTAAATGTGAATACTTCTTGTATAATTAGTATTAAATGTGAATACTACAGGTTTTAACTAGTATTAAATGACAACACCGCTAGGATAACTACTATTAAATGGAGATGATACAAGTATATCTAGTAATAAATAGTAATACTACTAGTATAACTAGTATTAAATGGAAATGCTAATAGTATAACTAGTATTAAATGGCAAAACTACTAGCATAATTAGTATTAAATGGGAATACTACTTGCATGTTTAGTATTAAATGGGAATACTACAGGTTTTAACTAGTATTAAATGACAACACCGCTAGGATAACTACTATTAAATGGAGATGATACAAGTATATCTAGTAATAAATAGCAATACTACTAGTAGAACTAGAATTAAATGTTAATACTACTAGAAAAACTAGTATTAAATTGCAACACTACTAGGATAACTAGTTTTAAATGTGAATGATAGTGGTATAGCTATTATTAAATAGCAATACAACTCGTATAACTAGTATTAAATGGAATACTTAAAGTATAACTAGTATTAAATATCAATACTACTAGGATAAGTAGCATTAAATGGCAATTCTACTAGTATAACTAGTATTAAATGGAGATATTACTAGTGTAATTAGTGTTAAATGGCAATACTACTAGGATAAGTATTATGAAATGGCAATAGAACTAGGATTAATAGTATTAAATTACAATACCACTAGTATGACTAGTATTAAATGGTAATACTACTAGTATAATTAGCATTATATTCCAATGCTACTAGTTTAACTAGTATTAATTGACGACTCTACTTGGACAACTAGTATTAAATGGAGATGATACTAGTATATCTAGTAGTAAATAAGAATACTACTAGTATAACTAGTATTAAATGGGAATACTACTAGCATAAATAGCATTAAATGGCAATACCCTATTTATAATTAGTATTAAATGGGAATACTACTAGTATAACTAGTATTAAATGGCAACACTAGTAGGATAACTAGTTTTAAATGTGGATGATAGTGGCATAGATATTATTAAATAGCAATACAACTAGTATAACTAGTATTAAATGGAATACTTAAAGTATACCTAGGATTAAATATCAATACTACTAGGATAAGTAGTATTAAATGGCAATTCTACTAGTATAACTAGTATTAAATGGGGATACTACTAGTGTAGCTAGTGTTAAATGTTAATACTACTTGGATAAGTAGTATGAAATGGCAATACAACTGGGATTTGTAGTATTAGATTACAATACTACTAGTATGACTATTATTAAATGGTAATACTACAAGTATAATTAGTGTTAAATGGCAATACTACTGGTATAATTAGTTTTAAATGGGAATACTACTAGTAAAACTGGTATAAAATGAGAATATCAATACTAAAAGTAGTAATGTTTGTCAGTATTACTGGTTTAAGTAGTAATATGTGGCAATACTAATAGAATAAGTAGTAGTACATGGCACATCTAATTGTAAAGTCGTAATGTGTGTCAGCATTACTAGTATAAGTAGTAATGTGTGTCGGTATTACTAGAATAAGTAGTAATATATTGGAATACTAATAGTAAAGTTGTAATATGTGTCAGTATTACTAGCATAAGTAGTAATATGTGGCAATACTATAGTAAAGTTGTAATGTGTGTCAGTATAACTACAATACACAGTATTACTAGAATAAGTAGTAATGTGTGTCAGTATTACTAGAATAAGTAGTAATGTATATCAGTATTACTAGAATAAGTAGTAATAAGTGTCAGTATTACTAGAATAAGTAGTATTGTATATCAGTATTACTAAAATAAGTAGCAATATGTATCAGTATTACTAGAATAAGTAGTAATGTGTATCAGCATTACTAGAATAAGTAGTAATATGTATCAGTATTACTAGTATAAGTAGTAATGTGTCAATATTACTAGAATAGGTAGTAATGTGTCAGTATTACTAGGAATAAGTAGTAATGTGTATTAGTATTACTAGAATAAGTTGTAATGTATATCAATATTACTAGAATAAGTAGTAATGTGTATCAATATTACTAGAATAAGTAGTAATGTGTCAGTATTACTAGAATAAGTAGCAATATGTATCAGTATTACTAGAATAAGTAGTAATGTGTATCAGTATTACTAGAATAAGTAGTAATATGTGTCAGTATTACTAGAATAAGTAGTAATGTGTCAGTATTACTAGAATAAGTAGTAGTGTGTGTCAGTATTACTAAAATAAGTAATAATGTGTATCAGTATTACTAGAATAAGTAGTATAGTGTCAGTATTGCTAGAATAAGTAGCAATATGTATCAGTATTACTAGAATAAGTAGTAGTGTGTGTCAATATTACTAAAATAAGTAATAATGTGTATCAGTATTACTAGAATAAGTAGTAACGTGTCAGTATTGCTAGAATAAGTAGCAATATGTATCAGTATTACTAGTATAAGTAGTAATGTGTCAGTATTACTAGAATAGGTAGTAATGTGTCAGTATTACTAGAATAAGTAGTAATAGGTCAGTATTACTAGGAATAAGTAGTAATGTGTGTCAGTAGTACTAGAAATAAGTAGTAATATGTATCAGTATTACTAGAATAAGTAGTAATGTGTCAGTATTACTAGAATAGGTAGTAATGTATATCAGCATTACTAGAATATGTAGTAATATGTATAAGCATTACTAGTATAAGTAGTAATGTGTCAGTATTACTAGAATAAGTAGTAATATGTGTCAGTATTACTAGGAATAAGTAGCAATGTATATCAGTATTACTAGAATAGGTAGTAATATGTATCAGTATTACTAGAATAGGTAGTAATGTGTCAGTATTACTAGAACAGGTAGTAATGTGTCAGTATTACTAGAATAGTTAGTAATGTGTCAGTATTACTAGTATAAGTAGTAATGTGTCAGTATTACTAGAATAAGTAGTAATGTGTCAGTATTACTAGAATAAGTAGTAATAGGTCAGTATTACTAGGAATAAGTAGTAATGTGTGTCAGTAGTACTAGAAATAAGTAGTAATATGTATCAGTATTACTAGAATAAGTAGTAATATGTCAGTATTACTAGAATAGGTAGTAATGTATATCAGCATTACTAGAATAGGTAGCAATATGTATCAGCATTACTAGTATAGGTAGTAATGTGTCAGTATTACTAGAATAAGTAGTAATATGTGTCAGTATTACTAGGAATAAGTAGTAATGTATATCAGTATTACTAGAATAGGTAGTAATATGTATCAGTATTATTAGCATAGGTAGTAATGTGCCAGTATTACTAGAATAGGTAGTAATGTGTCAGTATTACTAGAATAGGTAGTAATGTGTCAGTATTACTAGTATAAGTAGTAACGTGTCAGTATTACTAGAATAAGTAGTAATGTGTCATTATTACTAAAATAAGTAGTAATATGTGTCAGTATTACTAGGAATAAGTAGTATTGTTTATCAGTATTACTAGAATAGGTAGTAATATGTATCAGTATTACTAGAATAGGTAGTAATGTGTCAGTATTACTAGAATAGGTAGTAATGTGTCATTATTGCTAGTATAAGTAGTAATGTGTCAGTATTACTAGAATAAGTAGTAATATGTATCAGTATTACTAGAATAAGTAGTAATGTGTCAGTATTACTAGAATAAGTAGTAATATGTATCAGTATTACTAGAATAAGTAGTAATGTGTCAGTATTACTAGAATAAGTAGTAATGTGTCAGTATTACTAGGAATAAGTAGCAATGTGTGTCAGTATTACTAGTTTAAGTAGTAATGTGTCAGTATTACTAGTTTAAGTAGTAATGTGTCAGTATTACTAGAATAAGTAGTAATGTGTCAGTATTACTAGAATAAGTAGTAATATGTATCAGTATTACTAGAATAAGTAGTAATGTGTCAGTCTTACTAGAATAAGTAGTAATATGTATCAGTATTACTAGAATAAGTAGTAATGTGTCAGTATTACTAAAATAAGTAGTAATGTGTATCAGTATTACTAGAATAAGTAGTAATGTGTATCAGTATTACTAGAATCAGTAGTAATATGTATCAGTATTACTAGTATAAGTAGTAATGTGTATCAGTATTACTAGAATAAGTAGTAATGTGTATCAGTATTACTAGAATAAGTAGTAATATGTATCAGTATTACTAGTTTAAGTAGTAATGTGTATCAGTATTACTAGAATAAGTAGTAACGTGTCAGTATTGCTAGAATAAGTAGCAATATGTATCAGTATTACTAGTATAAGTAGTAATGTGTCAGTATTACTAGAATAGGTAGTAATGTGTCAGTATTACTAGAATAAGTAGTAATAGGTCAGTATTACTAGGAATAAGTAGTAATGTGTGTCAGTAGTACTAGAAATAAGTAGTAATATGTATCAGTATTACTAGAATAAGTAGTAATGTGTCAGTATTACTAGAAAACGTAGTAATGTATATCAGCATTACTAGAATATGTAGTAATATGTATAAGCATTACTAGTATAAGTAGTAATGTGTCAGTATTACTAGAATAAGTAGTAATATGTGTCAGTATTACTAGGAATAAGTAGCAATGTATATTAGTATTACTAGAATAGGTAGTAATATGTATCAGTATTACTAGAATAGGTAGTAATGTGTCAGTATTACTAGTATAAGTAGTAATGTGTCAGTATTACTAGAATAAGTAGTAATGTGTCAGTATTACTAGAATAGGTAGTAATAGGTCAGTATTACTAGGAATAAGTAGTAATGTGTGTCAGTAGTACTTGAAATAAGTAGTAATATGTATCAGTATTACTAGAATAAGTAGTAATATGTCAGTATTACTAGAATAGGTAGTAATGTATATCAGCATTACTAGAATAGGTAGCAATATGTATCAGCATTACTAGTATAGGTAGTAATGTGTCAGTATTACTAGAATAAGTAGTAATATGTGTCAGTATTACTAGGAATAAGTAGTAATGTATATCAGTATTACTAGAATAGGTAGTAATATGTATCAGTATTATTAGAATAGGTAGTAATGTGCCAGTATTACTAGAATAGGTAGTAATGTGTCAGTATTACTAGAATAGGTAGTAATGTGTCAGTATTACTAGTATAAGTAGTAATGTGTCAGTATTACTAGAATAAGTAGTAATGTGTCATTATTACTAAAATAAGTAGTAATATGTGTCAGTATTACTAGGAATAAGTAGTAATGTTTATCAGTATTACTAGAATAGGTAGTAATATGTATCAGTATTACTAGAATAGGTAGTAATGTGTCAGTATTACTAGAATAGGTAGTAATGTGTCATTATTACTAGTATAAGTAGTAATGTGTCAGTATTACTAGAATAAGTAGTAATATGTATCAGTATTACTAGAATAAGTAGTAATGTGTCAGTATTACTAGAATAAGTAGTAATGTGTCAGTATTACTAGGAATAAGTAGCAATGTGTGTCAGTATTACTAGTTTAAGTAGTAATGTGTCAGTATTACTAGTTTAAGTAGTAATGTGTCAGTATTACTAGAATAAGTAGTAATGTGTCAGTATTACTAGAATAAGTAGTAATATGTATCAGTATTACTAGAATAAGTAGTAATGTGTCAGTATTACTAGAATAAGTAGTAATGTTGTCAGTATTACTAGAATAAGTAGTAATATGTGTCAGTATTACTAGTTTAAGTAGTAATGTGTCAGTATTACTAGAATAAGTAGTAATGTGTCAGTATTACTAGAATAAGTAGTAATATGTATCAGTATTACTAGAATAAGTAGTAATGTGTCAGTATTACTAAAATAAGTAGTAATGTGTATCAGTATTACTAGAATAAGTAGTAATGTGTATCAGTATTACTAGAATCAGTAGTAATATGTATCAGTATTACTAGTATAAGTAGTAATGTGTATCAGTATTACTAGAATAAGTAGTAATGTGTATCAGTATTACTAGAATAAGTAGTAGTATGTATCAGTATTACTAGTTTAAGTAGTAATGTGTATCAGTATTACTAGTTTAAGTAGTAATGTGTCAGTATTACTAGAATAAGTAGTAATGTGTATCAGTATTACTAGAATAAGTAGTAATGTGTATCAGTATTACTAGAATAAGTAGTCATGTGTATCAGTATTACTAGAATAAGTAGCAATATGTATCAGTATTACTAGAAAAAGTAGTAATGTGTATCAGTATTACTAGAATCAGTAGTAATATGTATCAGTATTACTAGTATAAGTAGTAATGTGTCAGTATTACTAGAATAGGTAGTAATGTGTCAGTATTACTAGAATAAGTAGTAATAATCAGTATTACTAGGAATAAGTAGTAATGTGTGTCAGTAGTACTAGAAATAAGTAGCAATATGTATCAGTATTACTAGAATAAGTAGTAATGTGTCAGTATTACTAGAATAGGTAGTAATGTATATCAGCATTACTAGAATATGTAGTAATATGTATCAGCATTACTAGTATAAGTAGTAATGTGTCAGTATTACTAGAATAAGTAGTAATATGTGTCAGTATTACTAGGAATAAGTAGTAATGTATATCAGTATTACTAGAATAGGTAGTAATATGTATCAGTATTACTAGAATAGGTAGTAATGTGTCAGTATTACTAGAACAGGTAGTAATGTGTCAGTATTACTAGAATAGTTAGTAATGTGTCAGTATTACTAGTATAAGTAGTAATGTGTCAGTATTACTAGAATAAGTAGTAATGTGTCAGTATTACTAGAAAAAGTAGTAATAGGTCAGTATTACTAGGAATAAGTAGTAATGTGTGTCAGTAGTACTAGAAATAAGTAGTAATATGTATCAGTATTACTAGAATAAGTAGTAATGTGTCAGTATTACTAGAATAGGTAGTAATGTATATCAGCATTACTTGAATAGGTAGTAATATGTGTCAGTATTACTAGGAATAAGTAGTAATGTATATCAGTATTACTAGAATAGGTCGTAATATGTATCAGTATTATTAGAATAGGTAGTAATGTGCCAGTATTACTAGAATAGGTAGTAATGTGTCAGTATTACTAGAATAGGTAGTAATGTGTCAGTATTACTAGTATAAGTAGTAATGTGTCAGTATTACTAGAATAAGTAGTAATGTGTCAGTATTACTAAAATAAGTAGTAATATGTGTCAGTATTACTAGGAATAAGTAGTAATGTTTATCAGTATTACTAGAATAGGTAGTAATATGTATCAGTATTGCTAGAATAGGTAGTAATGTGTCAGTATTACTAGAATAGGTAGTAATGTGTCAGTATTACTAGTATAAGTAGTAATGTGTCAGTATTACTAGAATAAGTAGTAATATGTATCAGTATTACTAGAATAAGTAGTAATGTGTCAGTATTACTAGAATAAGTAGTAATATGTATCAGTATTACTAGAATAAGTAGTAATGTGTCAGTATTACTAGAATAAGTAGTAATGTGTCAGTATTACTAGGAATAAGTAGCAATATGTATCAGTATTACTAGAATAAGTAGTAATGTGTCAGTATTACTAGAATAAGTAGTAATATGTATCAGTATTACTAGAATAAGTAGTAATGTGTCAGTATTACTAGAATAAGTAGTAATGTGTCAGTATTACTAGAATAAGTAGTAACATGTATCAGTATTACTAGAATAAGTAGTAATGTGTCAGTATTACTAGAATAAGTAGTAATGTGTGTCAGTATTACTAGAATAAGTAGTAATATGTATCAGTATTACTAGAATAAGTAGTAATGTGTCAGTATTACTAGAATAAGTAGTAATGTGTGTCAGTATTACTAGAATAAGTAGTAATATGTGTCAGTATTACTAGAATAAGTAGTAATGTGTGTCAGTATTACTAGAATAAGTAGTAATGTGTCAGTATTACTAGAATAAGTAGTAATGTGTGTCAGTATTACTAGAATAGGTAGTAATGTGTCAGTATTACTAGAATAAGTAGTAATGTGTCAGTATTACTAGAATAAGTAGTAATATGTATCAGTATTACTAGAATAAGTAGTAATGTGTCAGTATTACTAGAATAAGTAGTAATGTGTGTCAGTATTACTAGAATAAGTAGTAATGTGTGTCAGTATTACTAGAATAAGTAGTAATGTGTCAGTATTACTAGGAATAAGTAGCAATGTGTGTCAGTATTACTAGTTTAAGTAGTAATGTGTGGCAATACTAATAGTTTAAGTTCTTGATCTATTTGATCGGTCTCATAAAATGATAGAATGTAAATTAAAACAATTATGCCGTCATGTACTAGTTATCATCTCAAGATCCCTATTTTGAAATGTTTGTTTTTATTTCCCGCAATTAGTCAACTATATTTTGATACGTACGGCACCTCTTTTATGGTGATGTGTGCAGTTTTTTCTTCAAAGAAATCTTTAGTATGTTCTTTAAGTTGCACAAGTTTACCAAATAAAAGATGAAGACGATTTTTGTCCGTCTCAAGAGATAAAGTTGTATGATCAGTCGAGTTTTCAGATTTTATTTTATGGTTTAGGCAATGAATATTTGCTATTTGTTACTGCTATCTATTAGATTCTAGACTATACAAGGAAAGCTTACTTTCTAGCCATTGTATCTATGAAATGGAGACAACTACCAGTCCAGTGAAGGTTAGGAAATGTCATCCAGCCGAAAATATTATTTTATTTTAGCATCCTCTGTTATGAATGGGTAGCGGCATTTTATTTCATCCCGGATTGTGGAATAACAGCAAATAAACAAATAATTTAAAAGAACTAGCATGATCAACCGTTATGAAAGGTTCCGTTCATTATCAAGTGTCACTTAAAAGCTATATTTGGATATTATCTGGTCGATATTTGACGGAAGCGTCGTGTTGAGTCATCCCTTAAATGGCGGAAATATGGCCCGGTTCTCCGATAATTACTAAGTGCAAGACCTGTTCAGATGAAAAAGAGAGGAAACAAGTTTAAACTTCCAGCATTACTTTCCGCCCGTATCAGCGGGTAGTAAATTTCCGTTCCAATCGATTTGTCTGTGTGCAAACAATTAACTTTAATAGCCGCTAAATAACTGGGACTTCTGTGCCCATCAATCAGGAAGGGGTGTAACGTTATTTAATAAAAGATTGGTCACGGTGGTTCTCCATTTTGGGGTGTGGATTGGATACATAAATACAGCGGCACAATATAATGAATATATGTGATGGAATATGTGTCTGACTCCTAAACAAATGATCGTTGGTTTTGTACCCGTTCAGGTCAGGCAGGGTTACTTTCCTCACTGTGTCGTTAGAAAGGGCACCCAGCCCACATCATCTATGCGTGTTATACACAATAGCGTGTTAAAAGTGATGTGCATTCAGAAGAAAAACGCAGGTTCGAGCAAGTTAAATGAAACATGAGACTGAATTGGCACAATATATTTGTAGTACAGAGGTCAAAGAGAGGATAACTTTAGTAACCTTACCCTGACCTTTACTTCACTCGTACCAAGTTAACAAAATCTCAGAGTGAAATAGATGACATGGCAACGAACTATGCTGATCCGTCAAACTCTCTGACCGAATATTAATGCTAAAAATGTTACGGAAAGATTCTTCAGTCGTAACTGGAGTCCAGTGAAAATTGACTCGTAAACGAACGTTGTGAATGACAGTGATTACTGTGCAAACTTCATTCAATGAAAATAACTTTGAATGTAAAACTTAGTGATGACACTATATTGGGTGAAGAAAACGGAATGGAATTAAATAAAGGCCCATTAAAGAAGTGAATTGTCAGCTTTTTATTAGGAAAAGCAACCTTTAGCAGCATGACAGTCCCCAGACCATTCAACAATGGGTTTCGGCAGATAGGACTCTTGAGAAGAGAAAAGAAAGATTAGTCGAAGTGAAAAGCTTAAGCTTTTTTGATTGTTGGATAGTCGATTTATTAATATATTCTCATCAATATTAATCTGGACTCTGTTTAACATTTAATCTACATAGGAATTTTAGTGATGGGATGATATATTGTATGCAAATCACCAGGGCAACCAAGCATCATCCTCAGACCATTTGTTTGATGCTGAATAATGCTTATCCAGCTTTATCAGTCCGACACTCAATCCAAGCATGGCTAACCCAGACGCAAGCATCGCAAATATCCTTCATGAAAATGTATACGTTACAAAAGTATTGAAGTCCAATACTAAATCACTTCAGTCACTATAGTTTCCGAAAAGCAAGTTACTTCTGATAAGTCAGTTTTTGTTGTCTTTCTTATATATACAATTACCACGACATAATGTGTATGCCCTATGCATGAATTTTGCAAAACAACTCATTTACGCGAAATCAATAATAAACAGGACAGACCTGGAAAGAAATAAAAACGAGTTATGCGTTATATTGATTTCTGATGCTTTTTATTTCTTTTATATCATTAATAAAAAAAACTTTAATATATTCTGACATTATAGTCATAACATTTGCTAACATTAATAACACCCATAAAGGTGAACAAGTGATTAAACACCAAGCAAACGATCGAAACAAACTTCATTATACATTACGATTATGCATGGCATCATGCATATTCCAGGCAACACATGGGTTGAGGGGAGTTGGGGATAGCGGAACAATCGTATTATGGATTTATTTTTTCATTCATCAAAAATATGTTTCTGTCAAGAGGATTCAAAAATGCAATTGTTATAACAAATTTAATTTTTATCCATCATTAAGAAATACAATCTGGTTAATGAATAGTAAATATAAAGTTAGTCCTTTGTTTTCGTTCGCAAAACGTCTAACCGTTGTGACTGTTTTAATTACGTTCATGTGTTCTTAATGCATAATTGACGACTGATAATGTTTAATCTTTTTATATTTTAGGATATGCTATTGTTTATTAAACGCAGTATAAAGCAAATTGGCTAATTTATTAAATGTTTTGAAAACTATTAAATTTTCTGAAGATTTTGGAAAAAATATGGTCACGTCATGGCCGTACAGGCTCTAACCTTTGCGAAGGACTTGGTTTGACCGAATATTTCAATATCTGTACTAACGTTTTCAACTTCAGAAATCGTCATCAGCAAATATAAGTAAAATGACGAGGCATGGCTAAAAGAAAACGTCTGAGCCCAAACGTTATTACCCAGGAGGGCAATATATATATATATATATATATATATATATATATATATATATATATATATATATATATATACATACATACATACATACATACATACATACATACATACATACATACATATAGTAGGGTTTATCGCCATTTTTCAGCACAAGCTAGGCTATACATGGTGGCCAGTATTAATGATGAAGGAAGAAATCGGAAAAAACCCGAAAAGAACCACCGATCCACGAGAAGCTACTGGCAAGCTTTCTTACATACCCACATTGGCTGAATCCGAGATTCGAACCCACGCAGATAGAGGATAGATGACAGTGATCCGTAACGGAGAACGCTTTAGACTACTCGGCGACCCACCATAAGCACGTATACATCTTTTCATATCCATCCAATCAAGACAAACAAACAGCAGCAAGACATTAAATGAATCATCCATTAAAATTAAGTCTAGTCAGTGTATATTGATGAATACAAGTGGTGGTCCAACACGAAAATCGTAATAAAACAGAGTAGTGAATAAAAAGCCCAGCGAATATTTCATTTCATACTTCCTTCGCCAGATCTCGTTATTACAATTTGTTATATTTGTTACATGCGAATAGGCATGACCATGATCGGTTTAACTTCTTGGCGCGCTATATGGACGCATATGGCATCAAGATTTGGAGAGAGGGCGCCAAAAAGCAGCGCCTAAACATTTTTTCTCACAATTCGAGAACCAATAAATACAAGAAAATAGAGCATCGTTGAACTTGCAGTTAAACTTGTTTTCACGTACATTAGAGCTATAGCCGATTCATGTTTTGCTGCCACGAACTCGCCCTAAGCGAAAACAATAATAATTTCACAAGTTATTCATTTATTATCATCAAATATGCTGACTAAATAACCAGATCAATAAATGATCAAGCCGACTGCGTATTAATACTAACGGACAATGGTACAATTATGCAGCATTCATTTTGGAAATTTTGTAATAAGCGACGACGGGTGAGGGTATGTGCAAAGTGAAAGTAGGTGAAAAGTAAGCCTAGTACACAAAATACCCTTGCACCGGCCCCGTGATGTGACAGTGCGGGCAGACGTTAGTGAAACAGACAGGTAGGTGTAGAATAAAACACGGAAACTAGCTGATTTTCAAAAACTTTATTTTCAAAGGGTTGACACATAGAGAGAAAAAGGAAACATATGGCAGGGGAACAATAGTCACAGCCACGCCAAGGCAGGATAACTGTAAGCTTAACATGTCTAAGGAAAAAGTGTACTTGCTCTTTGTTTACATATTTTACAAACATGTAGATTGAGAAATAGAGACAAGCAATCAATAGTTTGAACACACACACACACACACACACACACACACACACACACGTCTGCGAACTGATTAATGGAGACCGATTTTCCCGAAACGTTTGTACGTCTACGTTCAGTCTATCTTTCTACTTTCTTCTCTCCTTCCCTATAGATAGACGTCAGTACGTGTATCTAAAGACTAAATCATCCTCACACCTTACTTACACATGCATTGATATTCCTACCTTACAGCTGTCAACAATACTAAATATCTGTTTACATATATACATGCAAATAAAGGTATTGTTCTTGTTTTGGGTTTAATGCCATTTCTCAGCGCATGACAGACAGTACATGGCGGCCAATATAACTGGCGGAAGAAGACCAAAAAACCCCGATAAGAACCACCTCCCCCTCCCCCACCCCCACCCCACCCCCAGTAAGCCACTGGCAGCTTTCTCACAAATCCACATTGGCCTAGCCAGAAACTCGAACCCACGACATTTGATGTTTTACGATTCAAAGTAGTTACAGGAATTTCTTTAAAAATTATTGCTTGAAAGTAATTAAATATATTTCTGAACTTTAACACCTTATACATTTCTAAGTCAGCACAAGATTAGTTTTAAAAATAATACTTCCTGTTTATAATAATTTCATTTTCTCGTCAAAGGATTCCTAATTAAGTTAGTAATAACTGTTTGGGTTTGAAGACGGAAGATTACGTTATGTAGCTGAAATCGCAACAACAACAAAATATAAAACATAGGCCAAAAACTTAAATTTCCTGATCACTTCCCCAATGCATTGAATATCTTTAAAAGCACTTCATTGTTTATATTATCTTTTTAAAGCACTTCATTGTTTATATTATCTTTTTAAAGCACTTCATTATTTATATTAGGATCTAGCATATTATACATATATGTTATTCCAGCTGCAAATAACTACACATGAAGGGATTTCCCAAATCACATTCAAGTTGCTAAAAATAGACATATCTCAGCTGGTGACTCATTGGGAACTAAACATATACACACACGCTTATATATAGATATATGTATACAAGGGATATGAAAATATAAATTATTATGTAATTATTATGCACTTATTTCTTATTTTAATGAATCAAGATGTTCCTATACGCTGAGGGGGGGGGGGGGGGGCGAAATCAGTCGTTGTGCATGGGTAAGTGGTCACGTGACATACAAGGTAAACAACTATTATTATGTAATATTCCAGAAACCTGTGAACTGTGTTGATTAGGATACCGTCATCAGTGTGTGATCAAAAATGTCAAAACTAAGCTGCATGGAGCATGATGACTATGACTACTCTAAGGTGCCGCATCAAGGAAGACGAAGCTCGATACATGTGGACCTTGAAATAGACCGTGATTTATGTGCATCGCCTGGATCAGCGACAAACATGGGTTTATTAAGACAGGAATGTAGAATGAAAGAGAAAGTAGAAGATCCTATCAGATGTGATTTGGGCTTAGAGAAAAGCTTAGTCAGCGTTGCAAGTTTTGTGAACGTGCCGAAAATGTCCACAGATGCTCTACAACAAATTTCAAACACAACAACTGTACATTCAATAACAAATGCATGCGATAACTTTGCAGAGAAGCTAGTAATTCAAGACGAGGAAGAACTTGTAATACCACCGGTTAAAATAGGGCATGTACACTGTAGTACAATGCAAAAGTCACAAATCAGGACATTTTCTGGAAAAAATCGAAGGTCAAATATAAAGGTCGTGGTGGATTTCTCAGAGCTTGATCAAGATGGGGACTCGTTGATTAATCAAGCAATTATACACAATTGCAGGGAACTTTGTATGGTTTTAATTTGTTTTGCACCAAATGTTGAGTGTCTTAATCGTGTAAATCGTTTACGACAAACTGCCATGCATCTGGCGATCCTGACTAAACAGTTGGAGATTGCAGAGGCGCTTGTCATCCACGGAGCAGATCTGTCATCTCAGGACTTCCGTGGAAATACCCCGCTACATCTAGCATGTCGAGATGGTAACATTGATGCTGTACACGCTTTGCTTAAATCTGGACAACAGAGGATGGACCAAAGCCTAGAAATTAGAAATATCGAGGGTTTGACTTGTTTCTTACTTGCCGTAAGAGTGCCAAAAAACAGACTAGGAATTTTGGAAGCGCTAATTGACGCTGAAGCAAACGTAAATGCTATCGACGCAAAAAATGGACGCACAGCACTCCATTTTGCAGCTGATAACAGAGATCTGGAGCTCCTAAACTTCTTGCTGAAATACTCTGATATTGACGTGCATGTTGAATCATTTGACGGAAAAACTGCATTGTATATAGCGTACTGGAGAAACTTCAAAGACGTCGTCAGAATACTTCGACGAAATGGAGCCGTATTCGATTATAATAATTTAAATGACTCGACGTCAGACGAAGAAAACTAGATTGTCCCTCTCACTTTGTGACACGGGACTATCATTCTATTTTGTTTTATATAAAAAGTAATCTGATACTTTTCAGTTTTTATTTTGCTGTTCAGATCACAACCATGAAATCTTATTTCAACTGAGCATGTGGGTGCTTTTTTAAAGGTTCATCTTGATACACACAAGGCATACAGATGGTACAAAATTCTTTTTATGAGAGATTTGGTAAATATCATTATCTGATATTGTTAGATTATAATCAAGTTCATTTTATATTATTTTTCAGTTCGAAGGCTGTTTCGCAAATGTAGCAAATAATAATTTTGTGTTAATTTTAGAATAAATATCTCGCTGTCTTTTTTAATGTATCATCACATTAAATTGGCAATCAAGTGTTCTTGTCCCTATGAAAAATCAATATAGGTTTTTTTCTGATTCTTTCCTGCAGATGTATTAACCAGTAAAGATTTTCACTTGCATTAAATAGAATGCAACATTAAAGTCTAAAATAAAAGTTACATTACGTTCAGCCTCTTTGCTTTTACGTAAGCTGAAAAACAAACGTGTAAATTCACATGGCTCGTTCAAGTACAACTTTCTTTTGGACAATCCAACGTAATCAATGTTTGTATTGTTTAATGTCGTATCTAGGCTAGTGACCTATACAGGATTGTCTTGGCGTATCGGAACGTACATCTATCTAACGTAATCTAATGTACTATGTTTCTATATCAGGTTAGAAGATTACGCATATATATATATATATATATATATATATATATATATATATATATATATATATATATACGTTCTAGAATCATCAACGTTATTTCTAATATTAAAATTTCAGAAATTAGTATGCATTTTTTATTTATTTTTTATTTAGAAGGATATTAATTGCTTGAATTCTCATTCCCGCTAGCGAATTGTTGCAGTTATTAAGCTAGATTTGTAAAAATTCATTTAAAATGAGCACATAGCACATATATAGTGCATATATAGCACATTTATCAAATAATGTACAGAACCGATATCATTCAACAAAACATCAAAAATGTAGTTTATTGACACTGAATAACATTTGGATGCCTCGTACACTCACTCGACCCTGGCCTTACATTGCTTTTTGTGGTCACATATGACGTTATGGAGTTTATTATATATGTGTAATGGAACTGGCTTGGGTTCGCGAACGTAATGATGGTGCAGTTTTGTGATAATATGTTAATTTTTACTTGTATAAAGTTTATATTTAACATGATGAACAAATATATGACATGTTTTTGTGCCTAAAAAAACCAGTACGGATGTGATATATATATATAGATGTCGCTTTAGGTCATGCCACTTCAGTGATGTATAACGTCCTGAAATAATTGAAAATTACTGAAAATTTAAACTGAGAATTTCAACAGAGAAATGTGGATAAGGTTCTAGATAAACCACGATTTTTCACCTACTGTACCTTTGACTTAAACATGAACATTAATATTATACCTATATAGCACTGTCAAAATTTCGACATGTTAGAAATGGTCATTGCGTGTTGTTCTACTCCTTCAATTGTGACTTTTTTCATTTCGTCATGTTTTGTTAGTTTTCTTTATTTTAATTAGTAACGGTAATTTTCTTCTTTCACTACACCAAATTTGCCTTTCTTTTCTCACAACACTGAACACTCCATTTACATTCACCACACTCAACAGCTGTTTCGTTGTTTTTATCGCTAACAACGAACAAAGGTAATTTCACTTGGCAAAAGTAATTTTCTGATTTCTAACATATATAATATCTAGACCGTTCAGATTTACTCTAAAGACTTTCTTAGACTAATTGTTTCTTTGTTGTGGGAGGAGGTATTTTTGGTGAGGGGTGAGGTGTAGGCAATTCTGATATTGTAGCTTTGGAGATTATATGGATGTAGAAATAATAAGACCATATTAAATCGGATGATTTTTAAGTATGGGAAACATGTGGCTGTAAGTTAGTACTTTATAATCAAGGGTTGAGATTAATATTTCGAGTATCATTATTAGCTTGCCTTGTTCAAACAGACCATCATGTAATAAACAAGTGATCTAAGTCAAGCGATAGTCTCATAAGATGTGCACAACAAATATTACATTCCATTGACATGAGACACCACCTCTCTCTCTCTCTCTCTCTCTCTCTCTCTCTCTCTCTCTCTCTCTCTCTCTCTCTCTCTCTCTCTCTCTCTCTCTCTCTCTGACTGATTGGTTTGACTTAGCTTTAACTTTTACATTAATTCATAGGTCCAGAGAAATCGTCTTATGAAACAAGCGAAAACACAAGTACGCTTGTCTTTTCATGGATTTTCGCCCCTGCCTTGATGGTCCAGAGAGAGAGAGAGAGAGAGAGAGAGAGAGAGAGAGAGAGAGAGAGAGAGAGATGGGAATGGTCTTTGGACATTTTCATACTTAATTACTAATAATGGATTTTGAGAACTTTATAATGATTGTAAGAAACAACAACAACAATAAAGCAATAAATAGGTTACAGTATGTTATTCTAACCCAAAAAAATTACCGTAAATTGTCGAAAGCCTATTGCAACTTTGTATCATTGATTATAGAAACACTGTTGATAAACCTCAAGGAAAGTGTACACATACCGTTATACAACTATTCTTATAGGTTGCTTGGTGTAAGTTCATATTCAAGGTTTTCGTCCAGCCCAAATTATTTTTCTAACTTACTCCGGATTTCTTCTGATTTTGTGCCTTATGCATGAGAGGGGAGGGGGAAACGAAAAACAGACAGGCTTGTGATGAAACTGTATACCTTATAAAATTCGTTTAGAAAACCGGGATTATTAATACTTTTTATCGTTATTTTCATACGCGACTAGTAAGTAATGCATGGAAATTCATCACTTATCTGCAGAATCAATAGAATCTGCAAGACACATTTGCAAGAAAGTTGATATATGCGTATCACTGGGCCATGGGCAGATGACAATTTCATCACAATTTTTGCGTCTTCCACTCGGGGAGGGCGAGGTCTGATAAAGAATAACAGAAAAATCACATTCCAAATTGTGAAAGATCGCACCAGACAGAAGCTACCAAGAGTCAGTAACATTCAAGACGAAAATGGAAAATGCCTCACAGAAGCAAGTGACATTGTAGAACGATGGACTGACTATTATAAAGAACTCTAAAATCATCAGTCCAAAGGAGACTTAGAGGTGCTTCAAGTTCCCAACACCACAAATTATGATGATTTCCCCATTCTCAAAGATGACGTGGAGTCAGCAATAAGAGCACTGAAGAATAGGAAGGCAGCTGGAGTAGAGAATATCTTAGTTGAACTTACAAACTAACAAAAATCTGCAACGAGATCTGGCAGACAGGTGAATGGACAACACAGTGGATCCAGTCACTGATTATAACACACCCCAATAAAGGCAATCTCCAACTGTGCTACAATTACAGAACTATCAGTTTTATTAGCCGTGTTAGTAAGGTGATGCTGACGATCATCTTGAACAGACTGAACCCACAAGCAGAAAAAAAGAATTTTTGAAGAGCATGCAGGATTCCGGAGTGGAAAAAGCAAAACAGAACAACTATTCAATCTCAGGGTTATGTGTGAAAAGAAAGGCCTTGACAGCGAGTGACAAGGGTCATTGTGGGTCACAGTGAAGAAGTACAACATGGGTCAAAAGTTGACAAATACCATATCAAACAGCTGTACGCAAGGCTACCAGTTGCTCAAGGTTCTGTGGGGGACTAGTTCCAGACAACAGTCGGAGTTCGTCAAGGCTATCTTCTGTCACCCACGCTTTTCAACATCTACTTAGAGCGCATCATGAGCGAAGCCCTTCAAATCCATTGTGGGATAGTCAGCATTAGAGGGAGTAATATCAGCAACCTTCGTTTTGCAGACGGCATTGATCGGCTGGCAGGCAGTGATGACGAGCTTGCCACCTTAGTGAAGAACCTGGATGAAACATCTTCAAGATTTGACATGGAGATTGGCGCTGAGAATGCAAAAATGATGACAAAATGTGGCAAACAAATCTCAGCCAAGATTAAAGTCAGAGGACAGGAACTGGAAACAGTGAGCCAGTTCAAATATATTGGTTAAGTTATTACCTAAGAGGGATCAAGAGCAGACATTTTGTCACGAGCAGCACAAACAACGGCAGCTATGTCAAAGCTAAGACCCATCTGGAGAGACAGGAATATCTGTCTGAAAACAAAAATCAGACTATTGAGAGAACTAGTCATTACCATCTTTTTGTGCTCATGTGAGGTCTGGACCTTCATAGACAAATTACAGCGACGAATCCAAGTACTTGACATGAGATGCTGCAGAACCATCCTTGGCATCTCTTACATGGAGCACATCACAAATGAAGAAGTGCGTAACACCATCAGATGCAAAGTAAGCCAATATGAAGACCTCCTCACCACCGTCAAAAATAGAAAGATGAAATGGTATTAGAGCCTTTCAGTACTGCATGGCAGTGGCCAGGGTGGCAAAAGGAGATTGGACTGACACCATCACAGAATGGACCAGGAGCCAGTCACCTATTCAGCAGCACAGTGCCCCAACAACCACACTAGGTCAAGAGACTGATGATGATGATGATGATGATGATGATGATATATATATATATACATACATACATACATACATACATACATACATACATACATACATACATATATACATACATACATACATACATACATATATATATATATATAACATGCCACAAATGACTCTGTGTGTGTGTGTGTGTGAGATTATATATCTTCTTGTATTTTTCTTAATTTCTTTTTGGGGGTATTTATTTTCCGCAACTGATGTTTTGGCAAAGTATCTGTTATATTGTTGCGGGTTCAACCCATGGAGGGGTAGGGCTAAACGCATGTTTATAGTCGTCACGGGTGAGCAAGCCGTCCAACATTTAAAAAGAATATCTCTTAGCCCTTTGTGTACTCGAATTATATGTTTAACTCGCTCTCATCATGCATGCTGGTGTAGATCTCACTCATTCACAGTGCATCCACATATCTACACCTTTCTCTGAAGTAACCTAATTCCAAATGGGGTGTGAGTATAATCGAAACAAGAACATGGTCAAGCAAGACAATCATGTTATCATGCCGTGCAATCATGACGATGTAAATATTGTAAACTTATTTTTTTAGATGTTGAAAAAAATTTCAGTCCCTTGAAGGTTCTTGTATGTTTTTGTAATTCGCGTTGCAATAATATATGTGAAAAGTTATGAAAAGACACTATACTGAAAGACATTATAATGCCTGATATGTTTGGCTAAAAATAGGTGCTGACAATTGCCAGGTATTAGCTTTTTTTTTTTAAAGCATCTACGTCACTATATTGGTTGTAATTAGATTCCAGCCATTAATAGTGTAGGGCAGTGCAAATTTTGAATGCGTTTCTAGGGATTGTATACTCTCTTGTTATGGTACATGCAGACGATGGAAATATAGGGGCCTATGTTTATGACTAAGTAAATATCTTTAAAATATTATTTTATGAAAGAGGGACCATTGAAGTTATATGTCCGTATGTGTAGAAACGGTATTACTCGGTGCTATGGTCAGTTTTAATATCTACATACATCTCGTTATCGCCAAATGCGTGGTATCACGCACAGAAGTGGTGTCATCGCATGCATTGGTATTAAAACTGCATAAGAGCTGTGCATCTGCCGCGACAAAAATGAAAGCGCTGACAAAGTACGATCTTGTCCCCTTAAGCAATGTGCACTAGGACCAGAAGGAAACATTTATGTCACTATGTCCGGAGAGAAACATTTCTTTCATTAGATCCAGAGGGAAACAATTATGTCATTATGTCCGGAGAGAAACATTTCTTTCATTAGATCCAGAGGGAAACATTTATGTCACTGATTGCTCTGGGAAGAAAGCTGTTCTTGTTAGCTTTGAAGTTAGATGAGATCTGAATCACACCGCTGTCATGGCTTCTGGCTATGCGAATGAGCCAGAAGATTTAGTGCACTGGCTCATACAGGGGACTAGATGTTGTGTATTTATTAGTCGGATAAGTGATATATTGGAGGATGGGGCAACCTAAACGATATTGGTGCAGAAATCGAGAGCGCTTTAGCTCCCAAGTTTTCCCTACATATACTTTGGAGTCCCCACCACCACTACCACCATATCTCTGATATCACAGGAGAGAACAGTTTCAAATTGTATGGTCACGGCTTTCTCCAGGTTGTTATATGTTCAGTTTCACTTCTTTTCAAACGAAGTGGCATACGTTTTCACCATCACGTGTTCTTTTGTTTTTATAAATGGTGCGTACTCTATTAAGACAGACGTATAATAGCCAGTTGTTATCGAATGGTAATATAATCGTATATGGCCAATTTTCATTGTTGGCCTATGTACGTTAAATAGTGATGTGATGCAGCGCAAGACTATTCCACATTTTGTCACACATTTGGTCCTTATTGAATGGCGGACGGGAAGTGAATACATTATCAATACTAAAATAAAATTTAAAAATGGACATAAAAGTCGTGCTGAATAAACATTTATGTACACTTGGACATGTAACTTAACTGCTTCTTGGTGGCTTTCCGCTGCTGAAGAAAAACTGCCATTGTTTCGTTCGCTGAAGGAAACTTGATTTGAAAGTGCAAACCTTGTAGCATTATAAAATGGCTTACAAAATGTAACCAAAGCTTCTTTTAGATCGTTGCTGTAGTTATTGTCATTTGAGTTCCTCAGAATGGCAGTGACTTTCTCTGTAACTGTACTTGCTGCTTTCTTGCTGTAATTTCTCCATCATTTAGTCCTAGTTTCCTCTGACCCTTGCCACCCCATTTTTTGATATTTGGACATTCATGTTGGTGTGTATGGACAGAGCGCATCCCCTATCGAAAAGTTGGCATGGGGTAGCCGCTTTCTTGCCGCCCAGCAAACTTAAACGATCTTTCATTGATATATACCTGCATACTCGATTGGAAGATGATTTATTTTCTTTAAAAAATGATGAGCATAGCATTTCTTATGTCTTTAATCCGCTGACAGACGAGATGAAGTACATCGTTACTGAAATTTGACCTGGACCTAGCCATTTGTATTCGTAGTCACGTGATTTTACAAATCTTGCAACCTACATGTCAATGACATTATAGGTCATTCAGTCACGGGCTATCGACAAAAAACAAATTTCCAAAGTTGTTGTACATAGAATTTGGACATATCATATAGTAGCCACTTAATATTCATAAATAAATATAATGCACACTGAATTCTCTTCATATTGATTCTGTGAACAACGACCAGAAACCTGCCAGTATAGCAGATGAGTGGAGAAAACTATTGTCAAGAATGGCGAGGACGTGTCAGCGATGTTTTTGTTTGTAGCACATTACTACGACCTTGCTGTGCCCTCTGCGTAATGAATCGGTTTTCTTGCTGCAACATTTACATTTATTTTACATTTTTCCGTCGTTGTTTTTTGCAATAAACAGTTTGGGAACTTAATGCTTCTTCATTTTTCTAAACAAATATTACCTAACGTTCAGTTTTATGTTGGGTTTGTTTTCCTTCAGCAACACTAGAAATGGCGTATTGTTGATATCACGTAACAGTATGACCTTTGATGTCATTGACATATAGGTTGCGAGAGTTGTGTAGTCACGTGACTAAGAATGCGAATGGCCAGATGATAGATCCAGGTCAAATGTCAGCAACTATTTATTTTCGTTTCGTCTGTCAGTCGATTAATGACATAACGAATGCTATGCTCATGACTTTTGAGGGGAAAAAATCATATTCCTATCGATTTCATGCAGGTATATCTCGATGAAAGATCGTTCAAGTTTGCTGGGCCGGCAAGTAAGTGGCTACCCCAAATGGTATAGGCGAATTCCAACTTTACGATAAGGAATACGCTCTGCTGCTTCACTCCAACATGAAGGTCCAAATATAAAAAGTAAATGGGGTGGCAAGGGTCAGAGGAAACTGACTATCCATCTTGGAGATATTTTGCATTAACTTTCAAGCTATTGGTGGATCGTCCTGAATAAATGGATTTCTACAATGCGCTTTCGGGTTTAACATAATTATTCTATGTAATAAGATGAATCGTTTCTACATTTCTGTAGACCCATGAAAATACATTAAAATTTGCCATAAAATAAATATGTAACACTTGGTAAACATTCACACAAACCTGAATTTGCTAAATTGATTGCAATACCCTTTCTCTATTCATATCCAATTGGCTAGATGGCATAGGCTTGTATGCAAATGTAAATTGCTTACACATTAATGCATGGGTAAATTGCTTACACATTAATACATGAGTAAATTGCTTATACATTAATACATGGGTAAATTGCTTACACATTAATGCATGGGTAAATTTCTTACATGTTAATCCATTGGTAAATTGCTTACATATCAATGCTTGGGTAAATTGCTTACATATTAATGTTTGGGTAAATTGCTTACACATTAATGTATGGGTAAATTGCTTCCACGTTAATGCATGGTTAAATTGTTTAGACAATTAATGCTTGGGTAAATTGCTTACACAAAAATGCATGGACAAATCGCTTACACATTAATGCATGGGTAAATTGCTTACCCATTAATGCTTAGGTAAATTGCTTACACATTAATGCTTGGGTAAATTGCTTACAGATTAATGCTTGGGTAAATTGCTTACACATTAATGCTTGGGTAAATTGCTTGCACATTAATGCTTGGGTAAATTGCTTGCACATTAATGCTTGGGCAAATTATTTCAACATTAATGCATGGAAAAATTGCTCACACATTAATGGACGAGTTCAATTGTATTGAATTTCCGTTATACTCATATTCATTGCATGATCTCTAGTTTCGTGCTCAGCTAAATAAATGTGTTGAAAATTTTGTCTGGAGGAAATTGCTTTCTTGATAATATCTACAGATTCTAGCATATCCAGTTTGAAGATTGATTTTTGACTTAAAAGAAAATCATGTTATCACATATCTAAGTGCAATATAATAATAATAATAATAATAATAATAATAATAATAATAATAATAATATAATAATAAAAATAATAATAATAATAATAATAATAATAATAATAATAATAATAAAAATAATAATAATAATAATAATGATGATAATAATAATAATAATAATAATAATAATAATAATAATAATAATTATTATTATTATTATTATTATTATTATTATTATTATTATTATTTCTGCTGGCACAATACGGTACCAATTTGTCATCATTGTAAAATCAATATGCGCTAATAATAACTTTTAAAATATTTAGTATGTATGCATTAACTACATCCATTTAAAACTGAATTTGTTATGCAGAGAGATCAAGGAAGTAAATATTTTTTAATGACCACTAAATGTATGAAATATGATACAAATCACTCTATCAATTTATCTATCCGTTTGAAAATAAAACAAATATCTAATTCTGAGAAAATTGCTGAGTATAACCTGTATGTAGAAATACTTGGAAACTAGTATGCTTCCAACATTTATTTTGCTAATTGTCCTGACTATAGTTGATAGATTTTCTTAAGTTAGCAAATTACTTCTTCAAAATCAGACAAACAGGCACGCCACTCACAATTAAATAACAGAATAATACATTTGTATGGTAAAATATATATTTTTCTTTTTATTAAACAATATTTCAAGACTTTAGAAATTAAGTACTGCTCTGGAAAGAGTTCATATTTACTATTTAAAGTGGTATAGCTTCATAATACAGACATTAAACTGGAATACGTTTGTTGTATGGACATCTTTGTTTCGCATCATATCATGTTTACTACAACTAATCCCCAATTTTATATACTCGACAAGGAACGGGCGATAAAACGTAAATAATCCGAGTGTTTTCATCGACCGGAAACTATCATTCTGTATAATGAATCATTCGTTGACCTTCCCATGAGGAACGAATGTAGTTCCAGTCTATTTTTAGAACATTTTTTCCTCTCTCCTTTTGGTGGTGATAGAAGAGTTATATTGATGCATATTTGGTAGGGATTTAAAGGTAATTGTTCATTCTTGAGAATATGAGCAGAGAGAGTGGTTGTCAGTGTGTAATTTGGCGACAGTGCACATGGAGTAATAAGGCTTTGGTGATGATCCGGAAGTGAAATATGTGGTCTGTGTACATGCTGTTCTGTTTACAGTGCAGCAGCTCAAAAAAATGCCGATCAACCCTTGACAAGAATTTCACCGTGAAGTCATCTTTGGAGGTATTTTAGATTAACATATGATTTGTATTGATTGTCACACTGTGGAAAGGTCAGCACTGAGAAATATATGTAGAGAACATATAGTAAAATTAATTGTGGTCTATGTCCTGTACAGGCAGTTTTGATGAAACTTTAATATGCTATAAAATTTTTATTATTAATGATAAACACATGAAATTTACAAGTGTCATATATATTAACATTTAAAATAGAAAAATGACATTAAAATTTAAAACTTGATTTTAGTTTTTAAAATTTTAATATTTTTTTTTTAAAAATTAAAAAATTAAAATTTGCCCCTTAAAATGCACATAGATAATATTTTTGGAAATTATATCCAATGATATCAGCATATTTATACTACTACACCATATACAAGCTACAATGATGGATATTTGTCAAATTTTGTCAGAGAAAATATCTTTGTAAGTCAAAATGAGACATACATTTAAAATGTATGAAAGACAGATTCTATTTTGTATTGATCATTCAAACTATTTATTAGGGGTCCAATCAGTTAATTTATGTGTTTATGATGGGGTGACTTCCTGAGTAACACATATCTGCTTATATAGCCTTTAGTAATTGTTAACAAATATAGTTACAGGGTGTTTAGTGAGAGGACAGTGATGAAAACTTTATACTAGAACCTACTCAAGTTCTCTACTAAATCAGTTTAAACTTTCTGAGAATGAAATGCAGGCTGAAGGGATAAAATATACTTTCCACATGTATATTTACCCTTGGATGTAAGAAAACAGCAAAATTATGTAAGTTGAGCACAAAATGCATTCAATTTTATTGTTCAGTTTGGCTAAGATATTGATTAGTGAAGTGCGGCATTGTGGCCTGTATGATGTTATGTGAATTCTTATGATACATCTTAATTTATGCATTGTTAATTACTAATAATATTTGTTAACTGACACTCTAAAGATTGCACAAGATATATTCAAACAGATATTTTGAGTTTAACTGTGTACAACTGATCTTAGCATGGTTACATATCCCACATGAACAAATATTCACATATTTTAGAATGTTTGGGATCCAAAGTTCACATTCAGTACATCATATAGACTGACATTGTACCTACAGTGAATCTGTAAGACACATTTCTGGCTGTGTGCACTAAATGTATCCCAAAATGTTATTTTCTTCATTAATATGCCCATGTATGGTAACATATTTCAATTCAGTACTTGGATAGAGTGCGGTATTGTAATATCAGCTGATATCTGATTCTATTGAACCATTGAGGTTAATAATTGGTATCAAACACCCTTAAAAATACACTTTAAATATTCAAACAGATCATTTGAATTATTTTTGCACATTTGATCATAACAATTACATTGTATATGTCCCACATATGCAAATTTCCATTCTTGTTTACAAGTTTTGGGGATCAGAATTTCACATTTAGTTTATGATATAGGATGTATTGGTACCTGTAGTTGATTTGTGTGGCCACATTTGACTGTATTCTCTTGCAATATCCAGAATTATTATTTATCTCATGAATAAGATTGCTTATAGTAATATATTCTTTTTTACTACATTGTCGCTTGACTATCCTGTATACTGGCATGTACTAATGTTTCCACCAATGATCAAACCTCACCGTCCCCACATTTCCTTAATGTTTGTGATGCATAGTCTACCTGATTAGTTATTTAACCTGTAAATGACCAGATATACTTATATAAACTTCATATACTTTTAGGATGAATTTATTACTTTAATACATGACTATTACTTCACATTTCTGAGTGTCACTCTGTCAAGTTTAATATTTATTTCCTATGCTTGCTGCCTGAATGTTATTTGGAAATCACTATATCTAACACATTTTAACTTCATTTGCATACATCTTACTGTTTTCTAGATATAAGTGAAACATTTTATATCTTTTCAGGTCTAGGCTGGTATCTGGAACAAAGTGTTAGTGGTGGATCAGCTTGGAAGCTCTCCAGTAGTCTGGTGGTGATAGCAAGGTTTCATAAGGACATATGCAGTGTACTGCCATAAGTGATCATATCACCACACTAATATACAGCACCTCAAGGACATGGCTTAGATTTTCATGGGAGAGATTAGAACCATTGTTCAGTAAGGTAAAGCCTGCCTAAAAACTGTATTTTCCTATCTTATTGTCGCTTTTTGTAGTTATCGACACTGAAATGTAATGCAATTTTCCTATAAAACATGGAAGTGGTCCCATCAGATGTTTAAATCTGAGTGCACTATTAATTATACAAATAACTGCCTAAATACCTGACACAATAAATATGGAACATAGCACCTGTTGTTGCTTCTTTAGTGTGTTCACCTATATGCACCTTGACAGGCATATTGCGGTTTGTTGCCAAAATCACTATGAGTCATGCTACTTCACTACCCCTGGGAAAAATGTTCTCAGTTACACAGACCCAAACCACCATTTATTTTAAAGACCATTGATTGATCAACTTTTCTGCCTAAACTTTGACAAAATCTGTTTTCAAACTTTTATGAAAATTTAATTTTTCAATAAAATTTAGTTTATAAATTTATATGTTTATTTAAATTTCCATTAAAATTTGAATTGATCAAAATGTATAAACTTTCAACATAGTTTCAGACAGGCCTTATCTTGTAGTACAATTAGGTTTTTACAGCATTGAAAAAGTCCTATAATTAAGGAAGATATAGCAAATTTAGTTTTGGTTTCTCAAAAGCACATGAATCAACACTTGCACCCTGTGGAACACCTGCACTACACACTTTCCAGCAGGTGTCACATGTCTTGTATGCAAGGAAATTCAAAAAGACTTCATGTATAAAGTTCAAATAGGTGTGGCATTCAAAAATAAAAGTTTTACTAAAATTTGCCCCAAAAAGTTGGGCCTGTCAGGAATCACACCACAATTAATACTTCCAGTTCAGTACCCACGAATGTAGTTCCAGTCTATTTTTAGAACATTTTTTCCTCTCTCCTTTTGGTGGTGATAGAAGAGTTATATTGATGCATATTTGGTAGGGATTTAAAGGTAATTGTTCATTCTTGAGAATATGAGCAGAGAGAGTGGTTGTCAGTGTGTAATTTGGCGACAGTGCACATGGAGTAATAAGGCTTTGGTGATGATCCGGAAGTGAAATATGTGGTCTGTGTACATGCTGTTCTGTTTACAGTGCAGCAGCTCAAAAAAATGCCGATCAACCCTTGACAAGAATTTCACCGTGAAGTCATCTTTGGAGGTATTTTAGATTAACATATGATTTGTATTGATTGTCACACTGTGGAAAGGTCAGCACTGAGAAATATATGTAGAGAACATATAGTAAAATTAATTGTGGTCTATGTCCTGTACAGGCAGTTTTGATGAAACTTTAATATGCTATAAAATTTTTATTATTAATGATAAACACATGAAATTTACAAGTGTCATATATATTAACATTTAAAATAGAAAAATGACATTAAAATTTAAAACTTGATTTTAGTTTTTAAAATTTTAATATTTTTTTTTTAAAAATTAAAAAATTAAAATTTGCCCCTTAAAATGCACATAGATAATATTTTTGGAAATTATATCCAATGATATCAGCATATTTATACTACTACACCATATACAAGCTACAATGATGGATATTTGTCAAATTTTGTCAGAGAAAATATCTTTGTAAGTCAAAATGAGACATACATTTAAAATGTATGAAAGACAGATTCTATTTTGTATTGATCATTCAAACTATTTATTAGGGGTCCAATCAGTTAATTTATGTGTTTATGATGGGGTGACTTCCTGAGTAACACATATCTGCTTATATAGCCTTTAGTAATTGTTAACAAATATAGTTACAGGGTGTTTAGTGAGAGGACAGTGATGAAAACTTTATACTAGAACCTACTCAAGTTCTCTACTAAATCAGTTTAAACTTTCTGAGAATGAAATGCAGGCTGAAGGGATAAAATATACTTTCCACATGTATATTTACCCTTGGATGTAAGAAAACAGCAAAATTATGTAAGTTGAGCACAAAATGCATTCAATTTTATTGTTCAGTTTGGCTAAGATATTGATTAGTGAAGTGCGGCATTGTGGCCTGTATGATGTTATGTGAATTCTTATGATACATCTTAATTTATGCATTGTTAATTACTAATAATATTTGTTAACTGACACTCTAAAGATTGCACAAGATATATTCAAACAGATATTTTGAGTTTAACTGTGTACAACTGATCTTAGCATGGTTACATATCCCATATGAACAAATATTCACATATTTTAGAATGTTTGGGATCCAAAGTTCACATTCAGTACATCATATAGACTGACATTGTACCTACAGTGAATCTGTAAGACACATTTCTGGCTGTGTGCACTAAATGTATCCCAAAATGTTATTTTCTTCATTAATATGCCCATGTATGGTAACATATTTCAATTCAGTACTTGGATAGAGTGCGGTATTGTAATATCAGCTGATATCTGATTCTATTGAACCATTGAGGTTAATAATTGGTATCAAACACCCTTAAAAATACACTTTAAATATTCAAACAGATCATTTGAATTATTTTTGCACATTTGATCATAACAATTACATTGTATATGTCCCACATATGCAAATTTCCATTCTTGTTTACAAGTTTTGGGGATCAGAATTTCACATTTAGTTTATGATATAGGATGTATTGGTACCTGTAGTTGATTTGTGTGGCCACATTTGACTGTATTCTCTTGCAATATCCAGAATTATTATTTATCTCATGAATAAGATTGCTTATAGTAATATATTCTTTTTTACTACATTGTCGCTTGACTATCCTGTATACTGGCATGTACTAATGTTTCCACCAATGATCAAACCTCACCGTCCCCGCATTTCCTTAATGTTTGTGATGCATAGTCTACCTGATTAGTTATTTAACCTGTAAATGACCAGATATACTTATATAAACTTCATATACTTTTAGGATGAATTTATTACTTTAATACATGACTATTACTTCACATTTCTGAGTGTCACTCTGTCAAGTTTAATATTTATTTCCTATGCTTGCTGCCTGAATGTTATTTGGAAATCACTATATCTAACACATTTTAACTTCATTTGCATACATCTTACTGTTTTCTAGATATAAGTGAAACATTTTATATCTTTTCAGGTCTAGGCTGGTATCTGGAACAAAGTGTTAGTGGTGGATCAGCTTGGAAGCTCTCCAGTAGTCTGGTGGTGATAGCAAGGTTTCATAAGGACATATGCAGTGTACTGCCATAAGTGATCATATCACCACACTAATATACAGCACCTCAAGGACATGGCTTAGATTTTCATGGGAGAGATTAGAACCATTGTTCAGTAAGGTAAAGCCTGCCTAAAAACTGTATTTTCCTATCTTATTGTCGCTTTTTGTAGTTATCGACACTGAAATGTAATGCAATTTTCCTATAAAACATGGAAGTGGTCCCATCAGATGTTTAAATCTGAGTGCACTATTAATTATACAAATAACTGCCTAAATACCTGACACAATAAATATGGAACATAGCACCTGTTGTTGCTTCTTTAGTGTGTTCACCTATATGCACCTTGACAGGCATATTGCGGTTTGTTGCCAAAATCACTATGAGTCATGCTACTTCACTACCCCTAGGAAAAATGTTCTCAGTTACACAGACCCAAACCACCATTTATTTTAAAGACCATTGATTGATCAACTTTTCTGCCTAAACTTTGACAAAATCTGTTTTCAAACTTTTATGAAAATTTAATTTTTCAATAAAATTTAGTTTATAAATTTATATGTTTATTTAAATTTCCATTAAAATTTGAATTGATCAAAATGTATAAACTTTCAACATAGTTTCAGACAGGCCTTATCTTGTAGTACAATTAGGTTTTTACAGCATTGAAAAAGTCCTATAATTAAGGAAGATATAGCAAATTTAGTTTTGGTTTCTCAAAAGCACATGAATCAACACTTGCACCCTGTGGAACACCTGCACTACACACTTTCCAGCAGGTGTCACATGTCTTGTATGCAAGGAAATTCAAAAAGACTTCATGTATAAAGTTCAAATAGGTATGGCATTCAAAAATAAAAGTTTTACTAAAATTTGCCCCAAAAAGTTGGGCCTGTACAGGCAGTTTTGATGAAACTTTAATATGCTATAAAATTTTTATTATTAATGATAAACACATGAAATTTACAAGTGTCATATATATTAACATTTAAAATAGAAAAATGACATTAAAATTTAAAACTTGATTTTAGTTTTTAAAATTTTAATATTTTTTTTTTAAAAATTAAAAAATTAAAATTTGCCCCTTAAAATGCACATAGATAATATTTTTGGAAATTATATCCAATGATATCAGCATATTTATACTACTACACCATATACAAGCTACAATGATGGATATTTGTCAAATTTTGTCAGAGAAAATATCTTTGTAAGTCAAAATGAGACATACATTTAAAATGTATGAAAGACAGATTCTATTTTGTATTGATCATTCAAACTATTTATTAGGGGTCCAATCAGTTAATTTATGTGTTTATGATGGGGTGACTTCCTGAGTAACACATATCTGCTTATATAGCCTTTAGTAATTGTTAACAAATATAGTTACAGGGTGTTTAGTGAGAGGACAGTGATGAAAACTTTATACTAGAACCTACTCAAGTTCTCTACTAAATCAGTTTAAACTTTCTGAGAATGAAATGCAGGCTGAAGGGATAAAATATACTTTCCACATGTATATTTACCCTTGGATGTAAGAAAACAGCAAAATTATGTAAGTTGAGCACAAAATGCATTCAATTTTATTGTTCAGTTTGGCTAAGATATTGATTAGTGAAGTGCGGCATTGTGGCCTGTATGATGTTATGTGAATTCTTATGATACATCTTAATTTATGCACTGTTAATTACTAATAATATTTGTTAACTGACACTCTAAAGATTGCACAAGATATATTCAAACAGATATTTTGAGTTTAACTGTGTACAACTGATCTTAGCATGGTTACATATCCCACATGAACAAATATTCACATATTTTAGAATGTTTGGGATCCAAAGTTCACATTCAGTACATCATATAGACTGACATTGTACCTACAGTGAATCTGTAAGACACATTTCTGGCTGTGTGCACTAAATGTATCCCAAAATGTTATTTTCTTCATTAATATGCCCATGTATGGTAACATATTTCAATTCAGTACTTGGATAGAGTGCGGTATTGTAATATCAGCTGATATCTGATTCTATTGAACCATTGAGGTTAATAATTGGTATCAAACACCCTTAAAAATACACTTTAAATATTCAAACAGATCATTTGAATTATTTTTGCACATTTGATCATAACAATTACATTGTATATGTCCCACATATGCAAATTTCCATTCTTGTTTACAAGTTTTGGGGATCAGAATTTCACATTTAGTTTATGATATAGGATGTATTGGTACCTGTAGTTGATTTGTGTGGCCACATTTGACTGTATTCTCTTGCAATATCCAGAATTATTATTTATCTCATGAATAAGATTGCTTATAGTAATATATTCTTTTTTACTACATTGTCGCTTGACTATCCTGTATACTGGCATGTACTAATGTTTCCACCAATGATCAAACCTCACCGTCCCCGCATTTCCTTAATGTTTGTGATGCATAGTCTACCTGATTAGTTATTTAACCTGTAAATGACCAGATATACTTATATAAACTTCATATACTTTTAGGATGAATTTATTACTTTAATACATGACTATTACTTCACATTTCTGAGTGTCACTCTGTCAAGTTTAATATTTATTTCCTATGCTTGCTGCCTGAATGTTATTTGGAAATCACTATATCTAACACATTTTAACTTCATTTGCATACATCTTACTGTTTTCTAGATATAAGTGAAACATTTTATATCTTTTCAGGTCTAGGCTGGTATCTGGAACAAAGTGTTAGTGGTGGATCAGCTTGGAAGCTCTCCAGTAGTCTGGTGGTGATAGCAAGGTTTCATAAGGACATATGCAGTGTACTGCCATAAGTGATCATATCACCACACTAATATACAGCACCTCAAGGACATGGCTTAGATTTTCATGGGAGAGATTAGAACCATTGTTCAGTAAGGTAAAGCCTGCCTAAAAACTGTATTTTCCTATCTTATTGTCGCTTTTTGTAGTTATCGACACTGAAATGTAATGCAATTTTCCTATAAAACATGGAAGTGGTCCCATCAGATGTTTAAATCTGAGTGCACTATTAATTATACAAATAACTGCCTAAATACCTGACACAATAAATATGGAACATAGCACCTGTTGTTGCTTCTTTAGTGTGTTCACCTATATGCACCTTGACAGGCATATTGCGGTTTGTTGCCAAAATCACTATGAGTCATGCTACTTCACTACCCCTGGGAAAAATGTTCTCAGTTACACAGACCCAAACCACCATTTATTTTAAAGACCATTGATTGATCAACTTTTCTGCCTAAACTTTGACAAAATCTGTTTTCAAACTTTTATGAAAATTTAATTTTTCAATAAAATTTAGTTTATAAATTTATATGTTTATTTAAATTTCCATTAAAATTTGAATTGATCAAAATGTATAAACTTTCAACATAGTTTCAGACAGGCCTTATCTTGTAGTACAATTAGGTTTTTACAGCATTGAAAAAGTCCTATAATTAAGGAAGATATAGCAAATTTAGTTTTGGTTTCTCAAAAGCACATGAATCAACACTTGCACCCTGTGGAACACCTGCACTACACACTTTCCAGCAGGTGTCACATGTCTTGTATGCAAGGAAATTCAAAAAGACTTCATGTATAAAGTTCAAATAGGTGTGGCATTCAAAAATAAAAGTTTTACTAAAATTTGCCCCAAAAAGTTGGGCCTGTACAGGCAGTTTTGATGAAACTTTAATATGCTATAAAATTTTTATTATTAATGATAAACACATGAAATTTACAAGTGTCATATATATTAACATTTAAAATAGAAAAATGACATTAAAATTTAAAACTTGATTTTAGTTTTTAAAATTTTAATATTTTTTTTTTAAAAATTAAAAAATTAAAATTTGCCCCTTAAAATGCACATAGATAATATTTTTGGAAATTATATCCAATGATATCAGCATATTTATACTACTACACCATATACAAGCTACAATGATGGATATTTGTCAAATTTTGTCAGAGAAAATATCTTTGTAAGTCAAAATGAGACATACATTTAAAATGTATGAAAGACAGATTCTATTTTGTATTGATCATTCAAACTATTTATTAGGGGTCCAATCAGTTAATTTATGTGTTTATGATGGGGTGACTTCCTGAGTAACACATATCTGCTTATATAGCCTTTAGTAATTGTTAACAAATATAGTTACAGGGTGTTTAGTGAGAGGACAGTGATGAAAACTTTATACTAGAACCTACTCAAGTTCTCTACTAAATCAGTTTAAACTTTCTGAGAATGAAATGCAGGCTGAAGGGATAAAATATACTTTCCACATGTATATTTACCCTTGGATGTAAGAAAACAGCAAAATTATGTAAGTTGAGCACAAAATGCATTCAATTTTATTGTTCAGTTTGGCTAAGATATTGATTAGTGAAGTGCGGCATTGTGGCCTGTATGATGTTATGTGAATTCTTATGATACATCTTAATTTATGCATTGTTAATTACTAATAATATTTGTTAACTGACACTCTAAAGATTGCACAAGATATATTCAAACAGATATTTTGAGTTTAACTGTGTACAACTGATCTTAGCATGGTTACATATCCCACATGAACAAATATTCACATATTTTAGAATGTTTGGGATCCAAAGTTCACATTCAGTACATCATATAGACTGACATTGTACCTACAGTGAATCTGTAAGACACATTTCTGGCTGTGTGCACTAAATGTATCCCAAAATGTTATTTTCTTCATTAATATGCCCATGTATGGTAACATATTTCAATTCAGTACTTGGATAGAGTGCGGTATTGTAATATCAGCTGATATCTGATTCTATTGAACCATTGAGGTTAATAATTGGTATCAAACACCCTTAAAAATACACTTTAAATATTCAAACAGATCATTTGAATTATTTTTGCACATTTGATCATAACAATTACATTGTATATGTCCCACATATGCAAATTTCCATTCTTGTTTACAAGTTTTGGGGATCAGAATTTCACATTTAGTTTATGATATAGGATGTATTGGTACCTGTAGTTGATTTGTGTGGCCACATTTGACTGTATTCTCTTGCAATATCCAGAATTATTATTTATCTCATGAATAAGATTGCTTATAGTAATATATTCTTTTTTACTACATTGTCGCTTGACTATCCTGTATACTGGCATGTACTAATGTTTCCACCAATGATCAAACCTCACCGTCCCCGCATTTCCTTAATGTTTGTGATGCATAGTCTACCTGATTAGTTATTTAACCTGTAAATGACCAGATATACTTATATAAACTTCATATACTTTTAGGATGAATTTATTACTTTAATACATGACTATTACTTCACATTTCTGAGTGTCACTCTGTCAAGTTTAATATTTATTTCCTATGCTTGCTGCCTGAATGTTATTTGGAAATCACTATATCTAACACATTTTAACTTCATTTGCATACATCTTACTGTTTTCTAGATATAAGTGAAACATTTTATATCTTTTCAGGTCTAGGCTGGTATCTGGAACAAAGTGTTAGTGGTGGATCAGCTTGGAAGCTCTCCAGTAGTCTGGTGGTGATAGCAAGGTTTCATAAGGACATATGCAGTGTACTGCCATAAGTGATCATATCACCACACTAATATACAGCACCTCAAGGACATGGCTTAGATTTTCATGGGAGAGATTAGAACCATTGTTCAGTAAGGTAAAGCCTGCCTAAAAACTGTATTTTCCTATCTTATTGTCGCTTTTTGTAGTTATCGACACTGAAATGTAATGCAATTTTCCTATAAAACATGGAAGTGGTCCCATCAGATGTTTAAATCTGAGTGCACTATTAATTATACAAATAACTGCCTAAATACCTGACACAATAAATATGGAACATAGCACCTGTTGTTGCTTCTTTAGTGTGTTCACCTATATGCACCTTGACAGGCATATTGCGGTTTGTTGCCAAAATCACTATGAGTCATGCTACTTCACTACCCCTGGGAAAAATGTTCTCAGTTACACAGACCCAAACCACCATTTATTTTAAAGACCATTGATTGATCAACTTTTCTGCCTAAACTTTGACAAAATCTGTTTTCAAACTTTTATGAAAATTTAATTTTTCAATAAAATTTAGTTTATAAATTTATATGTTTATTTAAATTTCCATTAAAATTTGAATTGATCAAAATGTATAAACTTTCAACATAGTTTCAGACAGGCCTTATCTTGTAGTACAATTAGGTTTTTACAGCATTGAAAAAGTCCTATAATTAAGGAAGATATAGCAAATTTAGTTTTGGTTTCTCAAAAGCACATGAATCAACACTTGCACCCTGTGGAACACCTGCACTACACACTTTCCAGCAGGTGTCACATGTCTTGTATGCAAGGAAATTCAAAAAGACTTCATGTATAAAGTTCAAATAGGTGTGGCATTCAAAAATAAAAGTTTTACTAAAATTTGCCCCAAAAAGTTGGGCCTGTCAGGAATCACACCACAATTAATACTTCCAGTTCAGTACCCACGAATGTAGTTCCAGTCTATTTTTAGAACATTTTTTCCTCTCTCCTTTTGGTGGTGATAGAAGAGTTATATTGATGCATATTTGGTAGGGATTTAAAGGTAATTGTTCATTCTTGAGAATATGAGCAGAGAGAGTGGTTGTCAGTGTGTAATTTGGCGACAGTGCACATGGAGTAATAAGGCTTTGGTGATGCTCCGGAAGTGAAATATGTGGTCTGTGTACATGCTGTTCTGTTTACAGTGCAGCAGCTCAAAAAAATGCCGATCAACCCTTGACAAGAATTTCACCGTGAAGTCATCTTTGGAGGTATTTTAGATTAACATATGATTTGTATTTATTGTCACACTGTGGAAAGGTCAGCACTGAGAAATATATGTAGAGAACATATAGTAAAATTAATTGTGGTCTATGTCCATGAGTAAGCCGCCCATATTTGTTTATAGTCTGGTTCCCTGCTTAGTATGCTCCCATGTGTTGCACTCCGCTATACTAAGTATAGCGGAGTGCAACGCATGCAGCAGCAGGGAACCAGGCTAATTTGTTTACTGTTAATCATACCAGTCGAACCTATGTGTTTAGTCTTAGTACTGTGAAGCAGTCAGTTTGTCTCTGAAGAAATTCGCTATAGCTGAATTAAAATACAGTGGTAATGAGATATGGCATAGACTCGTAACGCTGACAACCAACGATACATTACTAGGTTATCATTTGACGTATAGTTAGAACTAACCTTCTCTGTCGCGCACACCATGCAAACATTGTACTACATATTTCATCCAATAATTGCATTTTAGTCGTTAGCTACCGTTTTTTAAGGACGATAAATCTCCAATCTGGTTGATTAAACAATCAGAATTTTTATTTCGTTACCATCAAGAATATATAGTTATCACTAAATCCTGAAACTAAACGTATTAGAATAACATTATAGGGATGTCTAACAATGGGGCATAATGCAGATGATATGTGGCATTATGTTCCACAAGGTCACATTGTCCTGAAAACCAGGCTGACAAGTATAAATATTAACCTTTCAATGCTAAGCGCGATGTGAGGCAGCTGTTAGTATTGTAATAAATTTGGAGTAAGTGTTAGTGAATTTGAACCATGCTTGGGTCGTTAGTAGTGATTTTGGGTACAAGCCGAATGACTGTCCCTTTTCGTAACATAGTCCATATTAAAATTCAGTGGTGTATACAAGTAGTGTGATTGAAAAGGCAGCATTTATGGTTGGAAATCAGTAAATTATAGAATGGAATCAATAAGTTGGAACTTGGTAGGTACCGTTTATGTGGCCATAGTGGAAAATTGGCGTATGTATATGAGTGTGATACGCCGGAAATTCTGTGGATGGACTGGCCTAGGGTCGCGCAGTTAAATATTTCCCAGTTAGTAAGGGAATACTGGTGTAATTTCTATGGCATGACAAGCTATCGGTACGGAAAACGGATGATAATGAAGAAAAACCATGTAAAGGTGCAGTTAATGGACGTTTGGGCAAGTTGTCTCCTCTGGGTCGCCCATTGATTACAGCAAAGATTAATAATTATAGCAGACACGTCTTTCTTTCCATTTTACAACTCAAGTTGTATGGAAGTCTTTGGAAATTTGGGGAAAACATATGACTTCCAGCGTGACTCGCGCCAGGGTTTTGACACCGCTCGGTCAAGTGAATACCCCTGTGCTTGTAACAAGAAAAATTTCTGGTGACAGCGTTTTGGGATATGTGTGAATAGTTATGTCATGGTTTGCAATTTATTCAGAGTTATTATGTGTGAAACTGACTATTGCTTCGCATTTGGAAAGAAAGACGTGTCTGCTATAATTATTAATCTTTGCTGTAATCAATGGGCGACCCAGAGGAGACAACTTGCCCAAACGTCCATTAACTGCACCTTTACATGGTTTTTCTTCATTATCATCCGTTTTCCGTACCGATAGCTTGTCATGCCATAGAAATTACACCAGTATTCCCTTACTAACTGGGAAATATTTAACTGCGCGACCCTAGGCCAGTCCATCCACAGAATTTCTGGCGTATGTATATGAGTGTGATACGCCGGAAATTCTGTGGATGGACTGGCCTAGGGTCGCGCAGTTAAATATTTCCCAGTTAGTAAGGGAATACTGGTGTAATTTCTATGGCATGACAAGCTATCGGTACGGAAAACGGATGATAATGAAGAAAAACCATGTAAAGGTGCAGTTAATGGACGTTTGGGCAAGTTGTCTCCTCTGGGTCGCCCATTGATTACAGCAAAGATTAATAATTATAGCAGACACGTCTTTCTTTCCATTTTACAACTCAAGTTGTATGGAAGTCTTTGGAAATTTGGGGAAAACATATGACTTCCAGCGTGACTCGCGCCAGGGTTTTGACACCGCTCGGTCAAGTGAATACCCCTGTGCTTGTAACAGTATCATTTTATAATCTTTTTTGCGAATTAGCCGGGGTTCGAACTGCGACATTCAGAATCTGAGGCTTACGCTCTAATCACTTTGGCCACCGGAGCGGAGCATTCAGAAATGACATTTGTCTGGAGAACAGGAAATGTCTGGTGTGGTTAAATTTAGAAGAAGAAGAAAATGTCTTTTATAGAAACTCATAACATAGATAGCAAGATGTCACTATGAAAAGGAGTCCATTATAAAATACCCGACTGGTATGCTCCATGTTTACAAAGTAACCAGTCGTTTGGTATCTTCAGAAATGCTTTGATTATATTTCATTTGTAATGTTTGCTCCATTTATATTCGTAATTAAGGGTAGAATTCTTGCCTACATGACTAACGTCATATTCTTATAGATGTTTAAATGGATTTAAGTTCAATACCTAGGCATGATTACGTTCTTAATGGGTTCTAGAAGCGATCTTGTTTACAGTTTGATGTAAGTATCCATTAATATGACTTGTTTTGTTTTCTACAGCAAATGCCACTGCGACCTACGTTAAGTGAGTATGTCAGTCAGAATGAAGTAAACAAAATTATTTTTTCCTATCTTACTATTAGTCTTTGGAAATCTATGATCCAAATTTTATTTGCGTTCAGATATAAGTTGAGAGGAGTTATTTATCTAAATTATTTAGTGAAATTGCATAGCTTTCGTTATGTGTTAGACTTATACATTGCATTGTTATTACTGAGGACTCATTCAACGACATTCTGGATTAAATCAATGTAATATATCAAACCTATTGGTATATCAGCACATTCAAGACGTGTGTGTGTGTGTGTGTTTGATCTTTAACGTAGCTTTAACAATTTTAGTCATATTGCTACGATATCTGCATTGTGGATGGTTATAGCGATGTCTAGCATTGGGCATCATGCCACAGATATGTAGCATCATGTCCAAACCAAGTCACATTATCCACATACGAGACCAATCAGTCCTAATACTAACCTCTTGATACTGAGAGTCGAGCGAGGCAGCATCTTCGCTAGCCAAAGTTCCGATATGATAACTCTATCTACAATTTGGCGTATCGAGCAGATATGTATGTGCTTCGCGTCTGTGAATTGTCTTGGATGTGGCAACAAGCCACTGATCAATTCAAAACTTGAGTTCAAATTTTAACACTGTTCATGATCAAGACAAGGGGAACATACAACTTGAATGGACTGATCCATTCGTAATTTACTACTGTCGGTCTGCGTTTGTACTAATACCTTCACATAAATAGACTTGTAATGGATTTATTCATACTATCGGTGTTAACCTTACAAAGTATTCTGTTTAATCACTTGCTTACTCCATTTTTATCACGTGTACAAAACACAACGCTATTGGTTATTTGGCATTACATACTAAAGGAGGCAACTCGTGAAATTCGATAGATGTCTCTGGGACAAAGTACAAATATATCTGTTCGATCCGCCAAAGTGTAAATATGGTTATCGTATCGGAACTTTGGCTAGCGAAGACGGTGATGCAGATGCTTGAACAATTTTTATAAATAAGTCTTTGGTATGATTAGATTCCTGTCAGCCGTTATGGCATATATTTACACACGATGAGTCTGGTTGTGTAGTTGTGTTTGTGGCAACTCGTCCAAAATATACCAGAAATGCCATATATACCGTGCAGTCGAATTTCTTGACAGATGGTGTCTGGTTGGAACGTTTACAGCTGTGTTACGCCATTCAGCTGTGGTTTTCCTGAGTTAAGCAAATTAGCATGTCGTCAGAGATGATATATCCAAACCCACTCATTAGTATACTAGATGGTGGAAAATTAAGTTGGATTTTTATTTTATTTTTGTTTGGAGGAGGGGGGAGTCTATCCAAAAAGTTATTCCTGTCAGTTTGCTATGTCAAGAAAAATTTATAATATTATTACAATCACTATTGTAGACAGACTTTTTTAGATGCCGTTTATATTAAATGCCAAACTTAAGTGCGATGTTACAAATTTGGACACAGTTTAGACTTTAATGCTGGAAATAAGAGTCACGGAAAAAGCTCGTTTATTTGAAATAAAACACGATTTTACAAATGTCTGCGAGATAATTAATATTTGCACATAATTTTTATGTACAAATTGTGAAACTAAAAATAAATACGGTCCTCTTAAATTGGTTTGCTCTATAGGATTAAATTACATTTTTTGCAGGTGTGAGGATGAAGGTGTCGAAGATTTCCAAAGAGAAACAAATATAACAGCATTACATGCAATATCACACCCTAAAACTCTTCTAAAGCTAATACCAACTTTTGAAATAAACACTTGAACGCCAGTGCCACGAATGACACATATCAAACATCATTACACGGATAAATGATAAGCGCAGAAGTAACTGACATTTCCGTTTTTGTTTTTGTTTTTTAATGTTCGTACTAGTTTATTAAAAAATGTAGATCGTAAAAAGTACAACTAATGACATGTATCATATTATACAATAACTAAATAAAAAGTAAGTATTTGACAAACACTTACTCATGCACATATACATACACGCGAACACATTTCCCGGCGTATTTGTAAACATGCAAAAACAAAAAATTATACATTTTAGAAAAATGACACAATATAGATATTAAAAGTAATGTACAGACATTTTTACGTACAAATGAACAAATATACGAGTTTGAAGTATGATACAAACACAATTACACATATTTGTGGAATATAGTGTGTGTGTGTGTGTGTGTGTGTGTGTGTGTGTGTGTGTGTGTGTAAGATTAGGATTTTTAAGGAGCTTTAACAATTTTTCAGTCATATCACTACGATGTCTGCAGTGTGGCAGTTTATAGTGATTGTTACGTATATTTGATATAAGTCATTTATATTTATTTTATTTTTGTTTGTTTGTTAGATTTAAATTTGGCATTTTAAGTTTTAAGATTCGTTCATTGAAGGGGGGGGGACCTCTACTTTACAGAGTAAACACCAGGTGTTGACCTCATTTCTGACCTGGTTTCAGAGTTGTAAACAAGCTTTTAAAATGATTGGTTGGTTCCATGGACAAAATGGAGCTTTTGTATAAACATCTTTCTAATTTTATTTGGGTCATACGCTAGGTACGTGAGTTTTGAACGTAAATATGTTATAATAGTTTCTAGAAGATCACGTGACCCCTTGTTTACATTTAAAAAAACAGATATATAAACTATGTTTTGGAGCGAGCTATTCAGTAGAAGTTTGAGCTTTTAGAATACTAAGTTGTGGGTGTCTTTTTTGAGTTATTTTTAATTACCGTGTACTGGAAATTGTGTCAATTCGTTTGGATAAAAAGGAATTATTTTGTTAGTTATCTGGAAAAGAATGTGTGCTCATAGATTTTCATTAACAAGAACTGACTTCATCAAGAGACATCGTCTTCCATATTGGACACTTCGCTGGAATTCGAACTTAGAATTATTTGGACATTTTATTACCAGGAATTTTGCAATTTCTCTAGTGGATAATATTTTGAATTATTTTGGATTAATTTTGGAATTGATTCTTAAAACCGTAAGTTTATTTTTCTTTTCTGAAAAAATATTTGTACTCAATAAATTGTTTATTAAGTTTTACAAGCTTGTTATTTTCACTCTTTCTATGTTACTGTTTATTCGAGCCTAAGCACGTAACAGTGATGTCTAGCACTGGAGCATCATGCCGCAGACATGTAGCATGATGTCCCACCCAATCACATTATCCTGATACCAGGCAGACCAGTCCTAACACTAATCTCTTAATGCTGAATGCCAAGCGAGGTAGCTGTTAGTACCATTTTTGTAAGTCTTTGGTATGACTCGGCCATGGCGCGAACCCACGACCTCCCGCCTCTGAGACGGACGCTCTAGCCACTAGGCCACTGTGAATATAGAAATTAAAAGTAAGTGATGTACAGATAAATAATATAAGTATATACGCGATACTATAGGTATAATTGCGATACTATAGGTATATATGCGATAATATAAGTATATATGCGATACTTTAAGTATATACGCGATACTGTAGGTATATATGCAATAATATAGGTATAAACGCGATACTATAAGTATATACGCGATGCTCTATGTGTATATGCGATACTATAAGTATATAGGGGGCGCTCACCAGTTAATATGTACTTTTCAGATAGTGACGTATGTGAGGTGAAGTTGTTTGCATTTGTAACATGCACAATGGAGAATAAGTTGGCATATCTCAATGCTACTTTGATGTAATGTGGCTGATATTTCTTTGGATACTGCACTTGTGGAAATTGTAAATGATCTAAGCGCATGGTACAACAAAATGGATGCTCCCTTGTGCTTGAAAAATTAGCCAGAATTAATCAAAAGTACACTAACTTTAGCAGTTATTAAACTAGGGAAAACGAATTTTGCTGAAGTAGGCAATAGCAGCTTCTGAAAGTGCAATGAACAAATTACAAAATATCTGAAAAGTAAAAAAAGTTATCGTACCATTTTTCTACAATTTACCTCTGAAGTCCAGGGAGTGAAAATGACCATGCGGAGCTAGCAGTTTGTTTACATGAGCACATCTTATGTTAGCCCAAGCTGTATACTCTAGAACCTAAAGTACACCCATCAATCATACATCAAAATAAAGGGAATTGAAAGTTCTTCTCCCAACACCTAAGATATACAAAGTCTTTATTATATTGCCAGTATAACCAGTGAAGAAATCCCAGAAAATTATTTTTCTTTAAAATTCTAACCCTATGCAAAGTACGAAACTGTAGAGCGCCACCATACGCGATACTATAGGTATATTTGCGATAATATAGGTATAAACGCGATACTATAAGTATATACACGATACTATAGGTATTGCGATACTATAAGTATATATGCGATACTATAGGTCTCACATTATAGGTCGATCATTAAAAAATGATTTTTCAGCTTAATTTCCGAATCTCAAAGAGAACATCCCTAGATATCGGACTCGTGTTTTTTTTGACTTTACATGTACCAAAAAAAAACATACGCTAGATTTGTATTGCGTTTAAACGTTTGCATTTAACGATGATTTTGTTTTTCCGGTTGAATGATAATGGACCAGAATAAGCCTGATTGTTGAACCATTTAGACTGAATATTGATCGTCCGGTAAATACAACAAGCTGCCACCGGCACTTTGTGTTATTAAATCGCGAGTACAATATTTGCATGTCACTGTGTACCAAAGCTAAAGACAATATTATCTGGCTAAACGTCCAGTTTGATGAGAAACGGACTCGAAAAGCAAACATAAGTAACAATCACATAATTGATGGTACGATAAGCTAAATATTATATTTTTATACATGGTAAACACACACTCACAGATTTTCTCCTAAAGCTCACATATTAAACTTGTACCTGAAAAGCTGAAAAATTTATATTCGCGAAAAGAACGAGAAGCATATGTTTACATAGCAATATGTTGCCGATAATGAAGCAAATTTCCAAACCAATAAAAAAAGCAAGTAACCAAGCAAAGAAGGAAATAACCTACCTTTGTACCAAAACCTAAATTTGGACCTGGATATTTCCCCGAGTGAAAACATGTGGACGTCACTTGTACTTTCCAGATATATATATATGTGTTTAACTACTGTAATCTGTACTATGGCAATATCGTTATGCTTTTGGAATTACAGGGTTTATAGAATAGCGACAATGACAGCAATCCCAAACGCAATGCATCGATTTGATGTTAAATAAGATAGAATATTTAGCGTTGAGGGAAAACAAATCAACCACACCTGATCCGGACTGACATTTAGCGTTTTAAAAGTGCAAATTAATTCTAGTATGGGATTTATAACTGATGGTTTATATGTGTTATATGTGTTTTGTATTTTATTTTAAATCCAGCAAACAAAACCGACTTTCCTTTCTCGGGGTGGGTTTTGGGGTGTTAGCCCTGGTTGATCTTTTCAGACCATTCAGGGAGGCCCACTCCCGTGCCCTAATTGTAATTATTGTGCTATGTTTTATTGTTTTATTAGTTGTTATATATTAGTTGTTGTAGTTATATATATTAGCTGCTGTTTTTTTTTATCCCAAATCTATATATATATATATATACATATATATATATATATATATATATATATATATATATATATATATATATATATATATATATATATATATATATATATATATATATATACATATATATATATATATACATATATATATATATATATATATATATATATATATATATATATATATATATATATATATATATATATATATATATATATATATATATATATAAACACAAACGCCGATAAATTTGTGCGACGAGTTTCGCATTTATGCTTCTTCAATTTTTTATTTTTTTTTTTTTTTTTTGAAACAAACTGATGACGTCTATAAAGTTATAAACAATTACGTCATTAACATAACGTCATGCTTTTAAAAGAAGCGGATGACGTCTATATATCAATGATTACGTAATTGACATATCATCATAATTTATATTCTTTATTATACAAATATCATATGTATAACTGGATCAGAATGATACACGAGTCTCTAATGAAAACCGAGAGTGAGATTATAATGTAGAGACTACTAACAGTAATACATATAACTACATATTATATATATATATATATATATATATATATATTTGGGATAAAAAAAACAACACAAACGCCGATAAATTTGTGCTATATATATAATATATGCATACATATACATACCCACATATATACACATACACATATACATATATATATACCACCATATACATATACATATACACACACACACACACACACACACACACACACACATATATATATATATATATATATATATATATATATATATATATATATATATATATATATATATATATATATATATATATATATATATATATACACATATACATATACATATACACACATACACATATATACACACATATACATATACATATACACACATACATACATATATACATATATATATATATATATATATATATATATATATATATATATATATATATATATATATACATACATATATTTCTATATATATATATATATATATATATATATATATATATATATATATATATATATATATATATATATATATATATACATATACGCACATACATATACACACATACATACATACATACATACACAT